>JAZGTK010004669.1:0-23981 GCA_036877625.1 Ambastaia sidthimunki
ATAGTACCAAGTTGACTATTAAGAGTTTAAGCAACAATTGTGGAAATCTGTATGACAGAAACATCTGAAGAACGATCATCCATTCTTTCCCGCTCTGAACTCTTTCCTGTGGAAGTATATTTTTGTAAAAGGACACACATACACGCTTTCAGATAGCACAGAAGCTCTGACATATCTGACTTGATGGATTTATACACATTATGTTGGATCAATGCTACTGACACAGGGACTTGCCAAAAAGCTTCAATAAAGATACAAGCTCTGCTCAAGATCATAAGCTCGGAGGAGAGTAACAGGGTGTCCGTGGACTCCACCAGTTACAGTCGGGGTCAAATTTGGTAAAGGCAGCGCTGTATGAAATCTACTGTTGAAATACTCCCCAAAAAGTTTAAACACTGTGGTGCTATATTTCGATACCAGAGACAGTTCAATGGCTAGTTTCACAAAAGCAAAGCTTAACCTTAAGAGTTAAGTCCCAAAGTTCCACAGCTCTAAGTATATCCATGAAATTGGCCACTGATGTTTGATACTGTACATTTAGAAGCTGTAACATTTTAAGGCATTTTCACAGCCGCATTCTTTATTGAGTTCCTAAAGTTGCCTATTAGCTTCGGTTTTGGTTTCCTGCTTTATCGTGTTAATCTCAGCGACAATCCCCTCAATTGTTGCCTCACTACCTCACTAAACGAGGACAAATGCTGACAAATGATCCCACCTGTAAGACAAATAGCCGCCTCTTTGAGACAGATCGCATGCAGGAAGGAGAGTTCCATCCATACACTTCACAATATCGACCTCAGGTCGATCTGGGTCAGCCGAGACTCTCCTTGCCCCTCGACTCAGTGGTCATTTGTCGAAATGCCACCACCTGCACGCAACAAGCGACTTGTTGATGAAACAAAGTTGTTGCTTCTCAGCAGGAACGTTACTGACCGCACGGCCAATTGCGTAGTCATACAGCCGATCACGTCTGACAGGTCACGGTTTATAGGAATGTCGATGTGCGAACAGCACCACTGAACTGCATTCTTGTGCCGCCAGACAATTCTATAAAATTTCAAAGGGATATTAAGTTTCTGAATACAGTTCTTTGCCTTGGCGCTGATTCTAATACTCTGCTTGTTTTAGACATTTATTGGCTTTCAAAATCTTAACCCCTTTCCTTTTTCTACCTCTCCAAAAACATCTTAGTAAAGGTAAATGAGGTATTCGAAAGGGTATGTTTGGGAACAGTCTACAAGGAGATACAAACACTACTTAAATCGAAAACACGTCTGTTTTTTCCAGACAGAAACCCAAACAGGATCCTCGGGTGTGCGATTAGAACTAAGAAAAGAGATATTTAGCCACAGTGCTGGATTTTTCATAATAAACCACTTAGCAAAGACTGAATCTTCAGCTTTATGCGTTTATCTTCTGTTTACCTTTGTCTTACATGATTCAAACACCATAGCAACAACATTCTATATTTAGAATATTGGACGTTTCTGTTTCCTTGTAATTGTTTTTGTTAATAAACCGCTGGTCTTCGCTTTGCATTATCCCCCAGGGTTCAAAGTATTGGCTGTGATTGTGCTATTAGTGCATGAGGTAATGACTTAGGATCTATTTTTAGTCCACCGCCAGGCCTCTGTTCGAACTCGATTATCCTAAGACGCATGGCTGGTCATTGATACAATGCAAGAGTGTCATCCCATGGCACTTCCTACATCGAACCCTTGACCCATTGCCCTCTTAAGCACTGCTTTCTCATGGGGATGGGGCTTTAAAGCCTTTAGTGACTTTTACACACTGTCTGCTATACTGCTATACTACACTGTTTCCCAATATACAGTATGTATGAATGTATGTATGTATGTGTATACATAAACATATATACATATCAGTGTATATATTGCGCTTTAAATGTGTTTGTAGCAAGGGCCCCTTGTCTCCCCCTGCTGTACATACACACAGCATATATATACACACACCTACACTACAGTATGTGCATGTTTACATTTCCAATATTATAACTTTAAAGATAATGAAACGTAAACCCCCTGTATACAAAGCTTAAAACTAAAGCAACACCATATTTGCAGAAACACTCTCCTATTAAATGTCTTAATTTACATAAAGAGCAAGAGAGAGAGAGAGAGAGAGAGAGTGTATCAAACCCTTTGCTTTTGTTTTGCTTTCCTGTTTCCTAACACACCCTCACACTCACTCTCAGATGCTAACAGCCATAAAACTCTACCCACATGAAATAGGTCTAAAGTCAGACTTCATTCTGATCCTCATCTGTTTACCACTTAACGATTCGTTTGCATAAAAACACCACGGTGGTTTATAAAGCAGCGAGGGCAGCAAGACGAAAGACAGGTTTCATATTTCACAAGCCGCTAATAGAGTGATGAAAATGACAGCTTTTGAGGCGTCAGACACGAGGGATCGCTGGCACTTTATGGCTGCCACTTAGATTCAGACAGCAAACAAATACATGTTCGCGGCCACACCAACACAGACGCGTGTTTATCAAGATATTTGTGCTGCAGAAATTTGCATATTTGCAGACAAAATGTTCCGTTTTAACAATGAAAAGAAGAAAAAAACAGCAGAAATGACGGAAAGGCAGAAACGTGATTCAAACAGAGCGTCGGAATTTTGCACAGTTCCAAAGCGGATTCTGGAACTTTCCATATGTAATATTTAAATACATAAGTTTATATAATATAAGTTTAAAACTTTATAATTAATTTGCACAATTATTGTAAGTCAAAAAGACGTTTTAAAGACAACCTAAACTGATCAGTCTAATTAAACTCATGTTAAAACGTGTCACTCTTTTTTTTATAATGAAACTGCAATGGGAAATTTGGGAAGTTTTTGCTTCTAAAATACATTGCATGGAAATATGGACTAACAAATCTTAATAATTTTACAATCCCTGTAGTGGTCCAACACACACACACAGGTAATAAAGGCAGCCATTTTAAGGGTTATGGTCCTGTCATTTTTCCACTTCATATTGGGTCAATGCCACAGCACAAGCCACTAAAAAGAGTCCATCAGCCACTGAGCCATGAACAGGTAAAGGGCTGCACTCTGAAAAATGCTATTTGCTTCCTCCTCAGAGACCAAATGGGGATTAATTGAGTCGAATTAAAGCTTCAGGCACTAATGTGGTCAATATCTATCCAGTGAGAGGCTCTCCTCAATTACCTAACGCCTCACAATTATCACCGTCAATTATATCCGTGTCATTTTCATGCCTGTATTTCAATGTTATCTTTTAAAGACTTGTTTCCTGTGAGAAAACAGTGGTAAGAATTCCATGCCTCTGTTGGGTGCCTCCCAATGCCAAATTCCTTTTCTTATTCGTTGATTTTTCCTCTTGCTTACATCCCCTCCAACTTTAAGAAAAGTGACAGATGCCCACAAACTCCTGGCTATGTCAGCTGTCACAGATAAACTTTACAGACACTACAAAGCCACTGCAAAGATACACAAACGCACAAAAACACAAATTCGTCCGGTATTGTTCTGACAAACCAAACACCACAATGCTCAACTGTTTAACTAAGGCCCTTTTCCAAATACTGATCTTAGCACTTGCATGCTATATGAACCTTTGCTAGTCGTCTTCTGTGAAGGCAACAGGAAGTGCACTGTTTGGGACAGAGCCAATGGCAAAATACAGGCAGTCCACCATCCAGTCAGAAAATCAATGGCAGGGGACTTGAAAAATAGGGGCAGTCCACCATCTAGTCAGGGAACCAATGGCAGCGCACTTGAATTTGCAGCAGCCAATAATTAATTGCTAGACTCATAGAAGACAGCCCATCTACCTTACTTTGTTGAAGCAGATGGTTTTGCCTGATGGCCATTAGCCTAAAGGACAATATTAAGTAGAAATGCCACAGATTCATGTCTGACCTTCAATTTAATAGAAGCAGCCAAGTTACAGATTTACACTTGTCTTCTTAAGCAGACAGTTTCTTATCTTACTGGAGAGCTCTACTTTAAACACAATTTTCACTTCTGCTTTGGGGAGCAAGACACCTGAGGTGTTTTGCTCAAGGGCACAATATCAGCTTCTCGAGACACACCACCTGTGGGGTTTAAAACCACAAGGGTTACCAGGCCAGAATTTCTGTCACCTACAGAGAAATGGGGACACATGTAAACTCTTAAAAAACACTCACAAATCTATTTAATGTCTACTGACAAAGTACATAAGTGTACAAAGATGCAAGTCATTTTCACCAAGGTGTAATTACTCCACATCTCGAATTGTGTTAAAAAACATTCATATTGTGGAAAAATGGCAAAAAGCATTCAAACAGTAGAAAACTAAATGATTAAGCCATGGTAACAAGTTTAATGTGGTTTTAAGTTAATAAAGTTGAAGAAATGTTGAAGAAAGCTTCAAGAAAGAATCATCTCTTGAAATTCTCTAGAAAGTTCAGACGCTCCAACACCACACCTGAAGACCAAAAGCTGATCCTCCACATCTGAGCAAGACACAAACCTTCTGAGAGAAAATGACTACTGCTTCAGTTAAGTGCAACCAAGAGAGGAGGTGCACACACACTCCAGCTCCCATCGAACTGTGACACTGGCTAAAGAAAACTTCCAGATTGAAACCAGTGGGAGAAAAGCCTCCCACAGCCTAAAACGATCCTAACTCATTTCCTGCAACACACCTTGGAATAAAACTTGCAGAGTTTCTGGAAAGAGTAGGAGCCCAGATAGCAATTTTAGCTTGTAAGAACATTTATTTTGACTATACTAGTGATAATGTTTAGAGAATGTTAGCCAATGTTCTGAGAATGTTCCCCTAGCTGGGAGAATTTGAAAGGCAATAATTCTCAATGTCTTCATTTTATTTTTTTGCTGGTGTGGTTCAGAGGTGAGAGAGTGTTGGGTTTTAACGGTTGAGGGTAAATTTTTGTGGCAGATGAAATATGTTTTAATTTGTCAAATGCTAGAGGGGACGTCAACAACTCACGTACGGAAGAAAGAACCAAAAGGCCGGACGCCTTTCTCGCTCCCACTCTTTCCTTTAGTTTGGCACTCATGCATGTTCCCATAGCAACGGAGCACAGCAGTGATGCAAGAAAAGTCGCATGCCAAAACTAGATAGATCTATCTATCTATCTATCTACCATGCATAAAACAAATTACATATCCGAAACTGTATTCTTGTCTTCTTGACTAAATTCTTTACTGAAATCACTTATAATTTGCATCCTTAAAAAAACTGATTATCAGAATCTATCAAACCAAGTTATATCGGATATTCACCAAAAACCAGACCCTGTGTTTTAGCCAACAATCATACGGCTCGGTTTAAAGGTGCAAGATCCAGAGATCATCTGGAAGTTCTAAAGCGTGTTTGGAACGTTTAGGATCACTCTGGCCGAGCGAAAAGATTCAGAGAAAAGCAGATGAGAGAAAATGAGATGTCGAGCGTGATTAATCTTCACAGCATGTGAGGAAGAGAAATGAGGTGATTCTGGGGTGAAGAGGAAGAAAGATCCTGAATAACAATGAAGAAGCCTGAAATTCAGCCAAACTTGGTGAAGATTGGAGACCTAAACCATATATGTGACCCTAAAGTTAAACATGTCATCTTTCACAGCTGTGCTTTGTGTTGTAGAGTGATTTTACACACACACACACACACACAGCTTGCATTACAACATTTAAACATGACCCAGTGAAACAAACGCAAGGTCTATGGTACATTGTGCAGTATATTGAGGCTGTATATCCCGAGGACAGATCCTGGCGTAGTCACTGACCTGAGAACAGCGTGTAATTATCATTCACACTTAACTGATCCGTTAATTGAGACAGACTGAAGCGGAGAAAGGAAGGTTCAGCCGGGGACCGGCGCTAAGCTAACAAACGTTTGTGTCTAAATGACCAATCTAGACACAAACTGCTAATCTGAGAGAAAACGACCCACCACGGCCCTGCCAGACGCCCTCCCGACAGACCGAGCCAAACCAAATAAATAAACCTGCACTTAAACCTAATTTGTAAGCAACCCATCCTACAAGCTTTTAGCTTTACAATCCCTGCTGATAGAAACGGTTTACACAAGTCCCCTCTAATTGGCTGGCTTTCACTGGCTTTGCCACGCCCACTTTTATTAGCCAATCAATTCCCATGGACAGAATCCATACTGAATGTTCTGTTTCACTCAAACGAACGTTCCATTATGGATGTAAATTGGGTTCTAAGGGCTGTTTCCTGTAACATCTTTTAATCTCTAGATTGGCCCGTGATGTGACAGGTGGTGATGTCACACGTGGTGATGTCACACCTGGGGAACGAATTGCTGACGGTGATTCAATGTGTTGAGGTCAGATCTCATTCTGACGTTTTATAAGTCGGGCTAAAAGCTTTGTCAACTAAAGGAATTACAGCGTGCTAACTGGGGACTCCGAACGTACCTTTGGATCAAAATGCCATCTTGATCCAAAACTTTTTTTTTTTCGGAAAGGCTGGAAGCAAAGAGGATTCCTGACACTGCAACAAAGCGATACTGACAGTTGTGTAAACACATTACTTTATATGTCACGATCCATTACACAAGACTTTAGACGTGGGCTCTCAAAGGACTAGCTCACCGAAAATAAAATTTCTTGCATGTTCCACAAACAAAATATTTATTTGAAGATGTGTAAATAAGGACTTAATTAAAATTTTGATTTTGGGTGAGCTGGCCCTTTAGGAAGAACAGTAACTGTTTTTGAGGCCTGTATTATTTAAGTCAGATCATACCACTTGTACCTCCATCTACACACTGTCATGTAACATGCAGAAATTTTAAAGCGATCATTGCATGTAGGCTGATGAGATGCTGCATCCTGGTGGTCAGCAGAGGTACTGCACGCTTCACACTACACTGACTCACTTTGTTTTGTTTTATGATTATGGGATGTCCTTCCCTCCCACCTCCTCCACCATCTGTCAGGGAATTCTCCTTTCCTTAAATTCCCCTAAATCATTTCCCCTCCTCCCAATATAGCTGTAGCTTTCTGCATCTTTTTTTTACATTTTTACTCTAGATTTTAACATTCACTGATGCTCTAACATGCATTAACATCAACCTAACAGCTCAAAATCACAGTTCAGAAAACCGTTATTGCCCTGTGCGACTCGGCACTGCTCCACTCCTCCCTCTTGGAAGCCTAAATCTGTTTATATTTATACACCTATAACCCACCATTACTGCAAAAATATTATTTATGTGTGTAATTATGCTTTGGACCACATGTGCATTTATGTACAATCTGCAGGATAATAACCCCACATGGGTGCAAAAGAAAATAACGATACACTTCTCGAAAATGACATTAACTTTGGCATACATGAGTGCGTCCTTGAATTAGTTTGAAAATCATTTCTGCATTTACACACGCTGCAACCGGACTCGACCATCTCTCTCTCCCCTACGGTGGGTTCATGCTAACAGCTCTGTGGAGGGCTATCAAATGGTACAGGAGTCATTTTGTTCTTTAGAAGAATATAAGGAGCCTTTAGCAGGGTTCAAAAAGTCAGTATGTTCTGGTTTTATGTTGCTTAAGGTCCCACAGCGACTTGTGCTTTGTAAAATGCACCAGGCGGTCTCAAAAGGGGGATTACACACAGAGCTTCACTTGTCACAGAAGCACAAAGTTAGAAGTTCAAATTTTTGAACTCATTAATTCTCTGGTTTAAACTCATCTTTTATGATTAATAATCTGATTGTTTTTTTGATTAAACTGTTGGGTAAGCAGGCCAGAATTATTACCGCACTTCTGATTTATGGCTATGAGGCATTTCCTGCAACCAAACCTAAGATTAATATTATAAAATAGAATATTAATAATAGTAATTTCAGAATTCTTCATTACAAACCCAAACCAATGCAAACCTGAAAATTAAGGGCTGCATGATATTGAAGACAAAAGCGATAACGTGCTAAATAATGCGATATATGGTATGCAATACAATAATGCTTTAAATTTGTCAAATCAGTTAATCATTTAAAAACTATAAAATTATGAAACCAACATACATTTCACATTCTCTCCAGGAAAAGAAAGCTTCACTGATAGCCACATCCTAAAACTATACAAAACTTTAAGTTATTGCAAACCATTGCAATATTCTAATCATTTCCATATAATGTGCACTGCTAAAAGACAGACACGCATTACAACTGACCACAAGAATAAGCCCTGAAGACCTCTGATGGCTTGAGTGTTCAAAATCACACCCAAGAAAACATGCTCTCCAGAGGTTAGATGTCGTTTGTTGATTGCAAACAGAAACACAACAACACAAGAGTTATCTTGCACACTTGAGGCAAGGTCTGGAGAGAAGTCAGGGGCCGTCTCACTGCGTCTAAGTGCTGTTGAGGGGTGCAAACGTTTTGGACCTCAGAGGGCCTCAGAGTAAGGGCCTCTCGACCGCTCTCCGTACTGCCTCTTGCCACCCTCTCCATTATCATCATCAACTGATGCAGCTACCCACAAAAGATGCCTCAGAAAAAGAACGTCTCATCTGCTGGGACTCGTGTCTTCATTGAGACTGTATTGATTTGCTCATTGATTCTCTCACAGCAGGGGGGTCTCTAAGAGTTCACGGCTGCAGGTTCGAGGCTGGGTGGATGTCACATCCCGGGGGATGCTGAACAGCAACCCACCCGTTCAAATCGTGGCATCGCTAAAGTTTCTTTACTACACCTGGACTCTGATGCAGGTAGCAAACACTTCTAAAAGCACTTCTGATCAATAAACTTCTGAAAGATCTTCTGACTTTCTACTTCTAAGCCAAAAGATAAAAATCAACATATCAGGATTGCGCTACGTTCATTAAATCTCAGCGCCATGGCAACAGCAGTCAAATCGTGTATTTAAGCAAAACAGAGTCACAGATGAATATCAAAAAGAAATGTGTGGGTCATATCACACCACCATCAATAATGAAAGAAAATTAGATTTTGCATAAAACACTGTTATACACACAAATGTGTTCAGTTATCAAGCTCCGGTACTTTAAACCGCCAACACAGACGCACACACGAACACACATAAACTCATTATTATTGTCAAGCTCCAGGGCACTGAATGACCAACAAACACACCATCAAAATGACATTCAGTGACTAAACCACTAAACTTCCCACCGACCTTTAAATCTGTCACTGGAGACTCACTTAGTCCCTAATTTGTTGAAGTGTGTGTGTGTGTCTTTGCTGTGACTACAGTAACTACAGTACTGTGTATAATTCCACAATTACCCACAATTCCCTGCATTTTCTCTCTGTCACCTCTGGTTTTTCTTAAAGGTCTGCTGAAGGATATGGATTCACACTGAATGAACAATTCCTCTTTACACCTGTAGCTCCTCTCACACAACCTTGTTTCATTCTGAGGCTGAAACAACATATTTTCGAACCTCTATGAATAACCAGATGAGCAGAAAAATGAGTTTGCAGATCATCTCTGGTTTCTTTGATTTGGTCTGCTTAACAAACACAGACCACAGATGGACAATAAAACTCACGGGCCGGTAACAAACTAAACCAACAAAACGTTAATGGACGATGAAGACAATACTGTAACTGTTATTTATACAGACAGACTGTTATTTTAACAAATAAACAGTTATGATGACATATAGATTTTAATTTATAATGAACATTTATGTGCATTCATGATCTTATAAACAGCTGAACTAAAAAATATCATAAAACCTTCAAGTCCTACAAGCCACCAACTTCCGACTCCACAATTTCATTTAGGTCAATTGCTTTACATACGAGCTACTTATTATTCATGAGTTAAGCGTTTAAAATGTAAATATTATGTAAATTACCATGCAACCATAGAAACAGCCAAACAAACATCAACAATGAATTGAACGTGAAGTCACCGCCATTAAAATGAGTAAATCTGTAACATATACCTGCAGCACGGGCTTCATGAAGTTGTTGTTCAGTCCGTTTTCATGCATGTAAATCCTCAAAAAAAACATTGTTTTTATTCCCATATGCGCGACAAATAACATCCACGTGGCGAATAAGACGCGTAAGTTCATTTCCCAACGCAATAAATATGCATCGACTTTAAATCAGAGCATATCTGTTTTAAAGCAAAAAGCAAATTAAAACGTCTTGAATTTTCTAAGATGTCAAGATGTTTTTGTAGAAATAAGTGTTTTGAGTCAGTAAGCAGCATTAGATATAGGCGGGGCACCTGCCATCAGGTGTTTATACAGAAATACCCGGATGTGCCACATTCTTAAATACACCATCAATGTTTGTGTATCAATGTTTTGTAATGTTTTAAATTCAAAAAGTACGAACATGCATTACATAAAAAAACAAACGTAGTATTTTTTTGCATGAAAATGCTGATTTTTCCAGCTTTATATGCGTTATGTTAAAGTAATAAAAGTTATGACAAAGTGCAACATTGTTGTATTATCATGCTAGTCCACAATAAACAGCACTCATACACTTCTGGTTTATTAAAAAATATATGCAAAATGCATGTAATCGAAGTGATGTGATGTCTCACGCTAGTCATCATCTTGTAGTTAAGACCACTTCAACAAAACCAGTTGCTTTAGTAGAGCAGTAACATGTGGCCGTCATGGGCTGTAACTTAACTGACGGGTTCACTGCCCTGCCGGTCGTTTCACATTTATACACAGACCCTTCATAACCCTGATTGTCTGTCATTTATAACTACATGTGGTTTGAGTCACTTGATGGTCTTGGGTTCGAGCCCACATTGGACCACTCTGGAAGTATCATAAATATTAGATATGTTGAGGGGTTCAGAACTCAGGGACTAAAATCTAAGGAAATTTAAGCACACAAGCATGTATTGTGTTTCAAAGAACACAATCACACACATATGCATATTATAAAATAATTCATTATATTCATATAGAAAATAGCATTTATTCAACAAACACTATGAAATAAATGTTTATACAGTGCAAGTACAGTAATACAGTTATAAAAATAAAACAAAGAACATTTGATGACCCTGTTCTGAAATCAATTTGATTTAAAATGTTGATTGTTTGGAGTGCAACAACAAGACAAACACGTTTACAAATGCTAAACAAACATTATATAGACAAATACTGATGAAAGATGTGCTAAATTTAGGCTGTTTTCATATTAAATGCACTGAAGTTTTGACACTATGTAACTTTAAAATACTAAACATTTAGCAGCTAAAATAAAGCAATAAAAAAGCTGAAATGACAAAACTGAAATTGAATTTATCAGAATAACACAGCAGGCCTGTTAAACATATATACAGTGCATTGATATATTCAATGTGGTACTTAATACCCACAAATACATTTAATACTAGCTGTAAGAATTACCTATCAAATGATCATCAAAATGTGCAAATGTGTAGACAGAAGTTACACTTAAACGTGACAGTATGGAAATACTATGAAAACATGGTCTGAATTAACCACTACAATGGCTCAGATAAACTTGAGGTTTCTATGGTTCCTCGGACCACCCGATGGGAAAATGTAATCACTGTTCTGAACACTATACAGGACTGAACGTTTCAGTCCACTGGGTCTGCCCAGCTAACAATTTTAGGTTGTAAGAACGTTTTCTTAACGTTTCCATTAAGTAACAAAAACATTTAAAATGTTAAAGAACGTCCAGTTTTTTAGACATTGCATTAACATTATTGCTTGGTTTTAAAAATGTTATTCAAACATTTTTCAATTCTGTAACGTTTTAAAACATTCCATTAACTACTTAAGAATGACATTTTTGTTAAATATGATATATAACATTTAAAAAGTTCTACTAATGTTATTGCAAGAACGTTTTTGAGAGAACATTAGCCAACATTCTGAGAATGTTCCCTCAAAGAAGCATAAAATTTAGTTGCTGTTTAGTCTGTGTGCAAGACTACATGTGGATGTTCAACTTTCCTGTGAAGTTCTGAACCTTCACAAATCTTCAAGAATTTACTCACATCTACTGAAGATCTGAGAAAGTGGATGAGATTTCACTGGAGGATGAGAAATCTTGGAGAAAACATCACCGGTTGGCTCCACACAAATCAGGAAAGTCTCGTAAGAAACTTCACAAACTGAACCTCTCACATTATAAATGAGTGCTGTCCATCTGCCCCATTGCATCATGGGAAAACCTGTTGGTTCCACGACAGGGCGTTTTTAAGAGCTACTGGGCACCAACTTGTTGTGGGATACAAAAGACAGTGGATCGTTTTAAACCTGAAAAACAGAACAATGTTAGCCAAAAATGTGAGGAACGGACTTTAAAAGTTGTCCAAAAATGCTAAATGTTAAAAACTGGCATGTTATCTCAGCAGAGAAAAATAAAGCCCTTTAGTACAAGTGCTTTTAAAAAGCCTATAAGAGATGTTTGCTCACGCAGTGTGTGGATTTGTGGTGATAACAGAAGGCTGACACAGGCAAAAAGATTCAGAGCAAACTGCTGTTACCATATTTTACAGATAAACGTACAAATACATTAACATGAAATGAAAGATTTCACAAACATTTCCGCTTTACGTTTATTCCTCCGTTAGTTAAAGTGGCTCCATTTTACTTTAGTTTTACGTTTCCTCCGCAGTTTTGAATGAACAAAGAACATTTTTGATGTGTCATCTTGTACATTCATCTTTAGTCACTGTCAGGAATAAATGTTCATGTCCGCAGGGCCGGTACAGCGGGTGAGTCTGTGAAGAAGAGCATGACTAACCTGGACGGATCTTCATCTTTGGTAAAAACTCCTCTCAGTTCCACACTGTTCATTTTATTCTCAAACCATCCGTAACTCAATGTGACCTTCAGTATCAGAGAAGAAAGATTACTGGTTGTGTCTTTCAAGCAACATTTTGTTCCTGGTTATTAAACAGTTCTCAGTTTGACAGTCAAATATTAGCATCCATGCTAGGTAGTTGCTAAGATGTTCTGAGTTGTTGCTAGGTGGTTGCTAAGGTATACTTGGTGTTTGCTAGTGTGCTCTAGGTTGTTGCTAGGGTGTTTTGAGTTGTTGCTAGGTGGTTGCTAGGGTGTTCTGGCTTGTTGCTAAGTGCTTGCTAAGGTGTTCTAAGAATTTGCTGTGTGGCTGTTTACTAGTCAGAGTCAAAGAGCCCACCATCATGTCTCATGATGTTATAGACCCTAGAAATGGTTTGCATCTGTTTTTAAGGTAAGTGTGTGAGATTTTTCAATCATGCACTCGAGTAGAAATGATAATTTCACTCAGTTAGTAACAGCACATCACGCTGAATGGATGGAGGCTCGTGTCTTTATTGTGTCAGGATTCTTGTCTAAACAGGCAGCATTTATAATCAGGTCAGCCGCTCACCTGTCTCAGGATTTCACTGGAGGTGAGCAGGAGAAGATTTTCCAGGTGAGAGTGGAACATGCTGCTGTGGATCATAGAGACTCCCAGACGCCTCTCAACTATAAAACCCACCGTACAATCATCAGGCAGCATTATGACGGCAGAGGTCTGCTCGAACCTGGGGCCGCTGCGCATTTATACACACACACATACTGTACAATTAGCATGAACACATGAATCCTGCCTATCAGAAACAATATCAGACCCACCTAACAATTTTAGGTTGTAAAAACGTTTCCTAAACATTTCCACTACGGAACGTTAAAAATGTTATTTTTTAACGTTCCATTCAAAATAACATTTTTGTTACTTAGTGGAAACGTTTGGGAAACATTTTTACAACCTAAACATTCTAGGAACGTTCAAAATAACATTTTTGTTACGTAGTGGAAACGTTTGGGAAACGTTTTTACAACCTAAACCTGGTATTGTTTTAATGTTATTGCTTGTTTAAAAAATGTTATGCAAAAATGTTTTAATTCTGTAACGTTTTAACAATTTTCCACTTACAATTTAGGAGTGACAATTTTGTTTATATGTAATGTTAAAAATATATTTCACTAACATTACTCCAAAAAAGGTTTTTGATAACTTTGAGAGAACTTTGAGAGAACGTTAGTTAACGTTCTGAGAATGTTCCCTGTTAGCTGGGGAGATATTTAGTTGTTATTGATATCTGTCTTTCCTGTGGCAATGTACAAACAGTAAAATGCAATGATTTTCAAGATCAAAGACAAAACACACACACACCAAATGAAGGCTGTACCTTGCCCAGGGTGCCATTTTCTTTGCCAGCTTCCTGCTGAGACAGAAACCTGCCCCTCCTGTAGCGAACCAGAAACGGACTTCCCTCTGAAACACAACACAGTCCACCAATCAGAATTAAGATCAGAATCTGGAACAGTTGATATCTGGAACAGTTCTGTAGCTCATGTTCTGTGATCGGTCAGCGTGTGATTCTTACACAGCAGTACTTGTGAAGACACGCTGGTGTTGCAAAATTCAAGCCTCACCTTAAGCAGGTATTTAAAAACTAACCCTGCAGATGAACCTCAACTCTTTATTCTTCACAAAACCCTGTTTACATTTGCACACAGGGTTTCCAGTAATCATTAGAATGAACTTTCATTTATTTTGGTGATCCATCCATTTAATAAATGTGCTTGGCCTTAGTTTGTATGACTCACATGTGCATTGTGTTCGATCAGTGCATTTAATAATCAAATCATAATATTTACTGTATGTCATAGTATTTCAGTCATACGTAAAAACGTTCCCCTCTTGTGATGTAATCAAGGCTGCATGGGCGGGGTTAAACTCATACTAAAGTGACAGTTTACAGTAACATTCAGATTGACAGCCTCAGCCTCCAATCACGTTCGTCGTACAGAACAATCAACCTGTTTTTCACAACCAATCAAATGCTGTTTCATAATTATTAAAAACTAACTAAACCTCTACAATATATATGTTACCCCATTCATACTGGTTGGCTCACCAGTTTTTAGCTAACCTCTTAAATGCAGTGAAGCAGTTCTTTAACCCACACTATATTAACCAACCAACAAGATATCTGCCCTCGTTCACTCTCTCTTCCTCCGACTATCAGTCTCTCGCGGGGCTCTGTGGAATATCATCTCTGATGGGCACATAAATCTCAGCTGTGTCCATGTTCTTCTACAGTATGTGGGCGTGACACTAAAGGATTTCCACAGATGTTTCAGTCCACGTATAATTTTGCCCATCTTCCACCCCTGTGGGGAGTTGTAACCCATTCAGCCAGACATATAAGTGTGGCACAAACAACACTGTGAGCAGAGTGTGTTTAACAGAGAGAGAGAAAGAGAGAGAGAAGAACCTTGAATTGAAAAGCTCATCTATTCCTCTGGACCTCAGACACACACACAAACACACACTTGCATGTCTCAGGAGAGCATGAGAAGATCACAATACACTGTGTGTGTGTGTGTGTGTGTGTGTGCAGGCAAAAAGAGGAAAAATACTTTATGTTGATATGTTTGTAAGAAACATTAGTATATCAGCTGAACGTGACTGGGGTCCCTGACAGTATCGACCCCTTTCAGTCGGCCGTACATTAACACACCTGACAGTATTTTCAGATCAATAACACATAAAGTTGTAATCACTGATTGATCCCGGGGGTTAAATGTCACTTATGTTTACTGCAGATGAATTTTCGTATAGAAATACAGTAGAAATAAAAAAATTACAGGTGGAGATTGATATAAAACATCTGTCAGTAAAGATAAAAATAAGTCATTTTTWATAATAATMRCTCAGTGGATCCGTGTACTGTAGCTGTTCTGAAAAGCAACGCTAAGAATTGTGGGATACGGACCGTCTTGTTTCCTTCCAGGAGCTCCTGCGCTCTCATTGGTCGATCCAGGCTTGGCTTCCCCACATAGATGTCAGTGTGTGCTGGGAAGGTTGAGAGGAGAGACAGCAAGGCTCCAGCGTTCAGATAATTATCATCATCAACGTGACAAAACCACCTGTGATCAAATTAACACACTTTATTAACCAGGTTTATTTATTAACCAGGTTTATTTACTAACCAGGTTTATTTATTAACCAGGTTTTAATCAACGTCCTACTTGTGCTTATATTTCCTGGGTGCATCATTTCATAATCTTTCACCAAAAATGGCAAAGAACAGAAATTTAAAAAATATATACATTATTTTACATTTTTAATTGATTAACTTGAGTTCAATTTTATTTTTCAATTTTGTAACATTCTGCATAAAATATGTTGAAGTATTTCTTATATCTACTACATTTTCCTCATAGGATCAGTAAAGTCTGTCTGTCTGTCTTTCTGTCCATCTGTCTTTCTGTTTGTCTGTCTATCTATCTAGTTCTATCATTATTATTTTCATATAAAATGTTACTTATTTTAGTTATTTAAATATTGTAATGTTATTAGGTGTATATAATATAGACATCTTTTTTCATATCTAAATGTTCAGAAAAACAGAATGATAAAAATGTGTGATCGTGAATGAACCTGAATCAAAAAGGCTGCGTCACAATTTCATGTTATTCGAACTGTTTGTAGACTCACTTTTTGTCAGAGGACATGAAGTGATCGTACTCGGCGGCCATCTTGCAGGACAGAGCCTGATGACTGTGTTCTGGAGAACAGTTAGTGACCACCACATTAAACCCTGTGAGACACAGACACACGAGTCGAGTTCAACCCTGTGACAACAACCCTGTGACAAAAAAAACAACACATACACACACAATCTCTACCTTCAAGTGAGACGTCCCCACCAGAGCTGTCTGTGAAGATGTACGTCTGTAAAACAGCAAATCAAACACCATTTACACACGTGAGGAGTTTGATAATCAGAACTTTGGTCGTTTATTTGTGAAACTACACATGAGCGCATGTTTTATTTTAAGACTCGGGAAGGAAAGACACATTTTCATCTCTAAAATCTGGACTGACAGTATGAGTGGACCACAGGGGCATGAAAAAGTGTAATTTCAAGTCAATTTAAATAAAACAGATGTACAGGATGTGTACCAAAGGCAAAATTAGCATTTTATTGCCAACATGGTGCTTTGAAAAAGCGCTGGTGTTTTCTCTGGGTATTAAAATGAACTTCATCCAAACTCCCATCAGCCACCAGTTCCAGACACCAGCTGGAGCTTCTGGAATCTGCAGTCCCAGCCTTCCCATTACAGACACCTCCAGATATAATTACAGTGTCCCAGCTAACAACTTCAGGTTTTAAGAACGTTTCCCTAATGCTTCCATGTTTAAAAACAAAGTTTTAGGAACATTCAAATCGGCCAGTTTTTTAGACATGTTTTTTAGACAGTTTTTTAGAAATGTAACTTGATTGCTTGATTAAAATGTTTAACATATTTAACTGTGTAACTTTTTTAAATTCCACTAACTACTTAGAAATAACGGTTTTGATATATGATATATAATGTGAAAAACGTTTTACTAACGTTACTATAAAAACTTTGAGAGAACTTTTGGAGAACATTAGCAACTATTCTAAGAATCTTTCCTGTTCCTGGGATTGTCCTAAAGTGGGACACCACAACTGATGTGCGTGTGCCTGAAAAATACAGCTGAGACAATAAAACTGGACCAAGAATGAAGTGTTTAAAAACAAATTTTTTGTCATTTTTTATTTGCTTATTATTTGTTTTCATTTACATTTATTGTGTTTTTTTAGAACTAGTCATATTTTATCTTGCCCCCCCAGATTCAAACCCATGATCTTTGGGCTGCTAACACAACATGCCACCTTTTGAGTCAGAGGAACGTGATGAGATCTTCCACACAACATCTTCTGGATTACACGCCCACTTAGCCGAACCTAAAATCTTTTAACGCTCCCCGTGACGCTACGTGTGGGCGGCTTGTGGCTTTGGAAGTTTAGCTTCATTAGAACATACAGGCACTTCAGACAGCTCAGATCATAAGTCTGCCATCCCCCCGCCGCAGACCTTGAGCTCGGACAGAATAATCGAAGTCACAGATCAACGGCGCAGTCATCAGAGCCAATGAGCCGGAGAGAATAGAAACAGCCACTTGCGGCCCGAGCTTCTCTGTAAATCATACAGGTGAATCTTTAGCTAATGCGTCTGTCGCGGTGGAGCTAAAGTCAGGCATGATGACAGGAGCTCATAAAACAGAGTTTGGAGAAACTCAGAGCCACACGTCAGCAGAACCGACCATTAGCAGAATAATGAAGTGAAACCTTGAGAGGACGAGCGTCCATTTTGTCCTCTCAAAAAAAGAAAAAGCAGCTACTCGTTTGCTCGCGATGCTAATTGGGGGAAAGAGAAAATGAAAGCAAGACAGAAGATGATGGAGGATAAAAGCAGACGTGCTCAGATGCTTTCAGAGGAGAACGAGGACAAACTGCTAAACATTCACGTTTAAAACAAATCATTATATCAGCCCATGACTAAAACATCACAAGATGAAAAACACGATTTTCACGATAAGCGCTACTTCCGGCTAATCAAAGTGACGATGTTGAATCATTTGTTCGGATGTCCGGAGCGTGTTTTTTCAGTGCAAGGGGTGTTTTTGAGTTTTGTAAAGAAAAAAGGTTGTTGTTGTACACCTCATTCCTGTTTTTTCAGCCCAACACTTCCTCTCTCTCAGATAGACTTCCGTTTTGTCATTGTTTCGAAATTCAGTCTGCGGTTGTTGCTTCCTCTTATTGGCATAGAGGCCAATAAGACACACACACACTCAAAAACAAACTCGCTCAGACACCATCCCCCTATTCTAATACATGCAAACATCAATGGTTAAAACTAACCAGTAACTAACCAGTAACTTTACAATGCTCCCTAAAAACAGTTTGTTAGGACTTAATGTATCAGCTATAATGAGTAAGAATATTACTATGGCTTAAACTCTTACTAAAGTCATAGATTTATTTTGAAATATTTATATTATGGACATAAATTACAAAATGCAGATTTCAAACTGGCAGGTAGCAACTGAAAAGCCCTTGACACCAAGACACCAAACCCCTGATCGCCCCCCGGGCTCTGCAGCGCTGCCCACCTCCCCGGGTGTGTGTGTGTTCACAACCTGTAGTGTGTGTTAGAACATGAGTTACCATACCTGACAAAACATGACACTTTCAGTTACTTTTCTAAGCCATCGAACTTACAATATTTGCCTGGCGTACGATAAAATCTCAAGACTTACATTAAAAGAAACACACAAGCTGTATCTATGGACTCAGGCCACAAAGACGCCCAAACAGCTACACAGAAAAACACAGCAACATGCAAAAACAACTTGAGATGGATAAACACTTCCTCCTCACAGTGTTTTTCTATCGAGAAAAAGCAGAAGTAGGAATTTTTTAAAACCTGTTGCGTTTACACATAAGTGTTAAGTTTTGGGCCTAATCTTAATCTCTATTTACGAAACTGTTGAGTAGGTTGAAATCGTTCATTTCCGCACAAAAACAGCAACTTATTACTATGCAAAACAAGACCGACTTTTTTAATCCCTACGTTCTCTTTGATCGTACAAGCGTTTCAATCAGCAGTGACACTATTTTGCACCTGTCGTCTTACATTTAGAGTGATGGTTTCTCTCTGAAGGGGTTACGTTCTCTGTTGCATGCTGGGAAATTGTTTTGATACGTCACTCAGAGACAATCCTGCCAAGAGTGAGTCTGGAGCGGCTAGCGCCTGCCAAACCAGGAGTGTGTGTGCGCGTATGCGTTCATACATGGATCTGGTTTTGTTTTGCTTCATAAATGTCATGTCACGGCAGGTCAGAGACAAATCTAGTATTTAAGGTTTAAATGAACATCTATTAAAGTAACTTGCATTTAACTTTTGATATCAGCACTTTAGAATAACAAAACTGGGTGTGTGTCATAATCGTAACACATGCAATAATGAATTACACTTTACATAAAGAACACAAGATGTATTTGTTACTGTGATATTATTTTATGACAATTAGGTGCATCCCAACGTCATTAAAAATTAAATATTTGTTATACTGCTTTTCATTTACGCTGATTAAAATTAATTAAACATCACAGTGTTGCTATATTACAGAACTGAGAATTTAATGAAAATAAGCTTCAAGAATATGAGAAATCTCCTCATTAATAAAACCATCTGAGTTCTTTAATGAGAACTTTGCAATAATTGATTTAATTTCATAGTCATGAAAATAACATAAGTGCAAAAATACCTTAATGGTCCTAAAAACAGGGCTTGATTTCTGTCTGCAGAATTTAATTATTTTATCGTCTGTTATTTATCTGATTTTGGAGTGAATGAGACATTGGGAGGTGAGTTAAGTCCCACTTCATCTCATCCTTCAGCTCAGATATTTCCTTATTATCGTCATCAAGTTCGTCTGAGGTTACAAGGTTAAGTTCGGTCTTAAAACAGGATTTGATGTAGTCCATCACATGATAAACTGTGGAAGACGCAGGTGTTACCTTCATTAGAACTGACTTTCGGTTGTCATTTCTTTTATGCTTGTTATTAATAATCTCGTTTTAGTTTTTTGAAGGGTCACAGCTGTGAGTTTTGACTCTTGTGAGGTGCTAAATTGATCTATGGACTCATAACAGGACTGTCACTGCTGAGTTTGAGAATAGTGACAGGAAGTGCTCAGTCTATAAACACACACAGAGCGGATGAAACAGGAAATGGTGGCAGATTGCTGCGTTTTCATATAGTTGAGTAGCCAATGTTTGGGGCACGATGCCAACGTTGCGATTTCTTTTAGCGGTTTATCCAGACTTATAAAATGTAAACTGGTTTCAAACCGTTTCAGTGCAGTGTGAACGCAAAAATACAGAGTGAAGAACGATTTAGACGCTGTGACCACAGAGACGAAGCTGTCTGGTTTTGGCAACGTCTCGGTGGTTTTTGCACCTGTACTTCGACCATAACGTTTGCAGAAAACGTTTGGTTGATGTTACAGGATGTGCAGTGGTGTGCCAGTCAGGCAGAGAGCAGGGCACAGTGTCAACACACATCCTGTGACATCAGACGCAAATGTTAGCAGACAGCTTCACTCCTGACACAAGAAACATTGTCTCATTCAGTTATGAGGGATCTGGACAACAACCAATACAGTCAATCAAATAATATATACAGTAAATCTATGAAAGTGGCCAATGTGGTGAACACACACAGTGGTATCAATTACTTATAAAACAATTAACAACAGATGTTCATTGCCAGTTGAATGTTTGGTAACATCCTCGTCCAGAAACACTCACGTGGTCTTTGGTTTTGGAGATCCAGGTCTCCAGCAGAAGCACAAGGCGCGTTTTGTGAAACCTGGCGGTGGTTTTCACCGCGATGAAGATGTTACCGAGTTCAAGTGGTGAGTTTGACTCTGTCTCCTTCCAGCTTTGAGCTTCTGCCTCGTCTTCCTCTCCAACATCGCCTCTGTGTTGATGTGGGACTGCGGTGCCGGATGGAGATGGTACCCGGTTCCTTCCGTGCGCCAGATGCGCGCCGAGCTGCGGGTCGCTCCGGGGGCGCGGCTGCAAATTCAACAAAACCAGGATGAAAAGACAGAGAGCAAGGAAGGGCACAGCGTGAAAAAGTTTCCTCACAAAACTTCTCATTTTCCTCCAGTCAATTCTGGCCACATATTAAACTAGATGAAGCTGAGGACGTCTCAGATGCGCGTTTGTGCCGCATGTATCCAAAAGTGCGCATGGAAAGCGCATTGCGACTGTTTCAACAAAAACTGCGTGTTTTTGTTAAGACTGTACAAACTATTTGCAATTCCTTATTATTAGATTAAAAAGTCGATATTTGGAAATAAATCCACCGTAAATTAAGTTCCTGGATTTTGTTGCTGTCCTACATGAAGCCAAACTATTGTCTCAAACGTGAATCTATAGTCGCACAGGGTAAAAAAAAGCATGAAAAGTTGTATGATGATAAACTGATGATGTGATGGATGCTGTCGGATGCCGCACGCGTCTGTCGCGGCGCAGGACGCGATCTGTCACTCACACGCCGTCGGGGTTCAAACTTTTCACGCCCCGCCCACTTTCCACAGTGACGCTGCGATGGCTGAAAAGCGCAAAACTGCAGTGCGCGTTTATAACTCAACTTTCTGTTCAAGCTTCTCTCTTTCAAATGCATTTAAAATAAAATCACAACATGAACATTGCAGAAGGTCTTACGAGAAGAAACTGTGTTCAAATGGTCAATGGTTCTTCAACGTTTAGTAAACGTAAATGCAACATTCATTTATGGTTGTTAATGTTACATACATACAAGTAACATACACCAAATTAATAAAAGCTTTGCAAATTTTGTTAGTTGATGTTAGCTGATGCATTAACTAATGTTAATAAATATAACCTTATTGTAAAGTTATTATGGCAACCTAAAGACTCATAAATATTAATAATGATGTTAAAAACATTTTAGTGTCAGTCTTAAATAACTTATTGAGAGAACTGGAGGTTAATAAGAGTCACCCCATCTGACAGGAAACGTTCTCAGAACGCCAGTCGCTAATTTTCTGCCCAGTGTTTCCTTTTGTGAGGAAAACAAAGTCAAATGGGTTTGAAAGGGTTCATTTTTATTTTTGGGGGATCTGTTAGTGTTTAGTGTGTTTGAAGACCTTTATCCTTTTGTATAATGAACTTGCTTTTACTGTAGCTCAGGTCAAGACGATTGTGAAAAACACAATCGGCGCAAATCTCCACAGACGACACGGTGACCTTCCCCGGTGCCTTTGTTTGTCATTTCTCAGCCTTCTCCTCTTTCATCCATTCATCCTCGACTACCAGTAACCAGCTGCCTCCTTTCTTCTGCCCCCTCCCACTGCGGCCCCCCGCACGCCCGTCTGGTCCCTCAGGTAAATCAGAGATGCCCAGGCACACCCTGAGCAGGAAAGACCCAGGATCGGTTTTCGGCCTACCTGAAAAGATCCTTTTAAACCGGCAAGTACACTGTTCTCTGTTTTAAACAATGGCAGACATTTTCAGACTGTTTATGAGTCGGCCCGGCCTTCAGAAGCCCTTTACATGCCTCTGTCCTGAATTCAAGACTCACTGTAGATACTGGCAGACAAAAGAGACAAAACATACAGTGACAATCTGACACACAACAGTTTTAGATTCTTCAAGAGTAAGTTTACAAACAAACATCAATGACTACAGTTGAGTTGTGTGAGTTATCTTGAAAGATCTGAATAAGCCAATCATATTCCTCGATGAAGAACCGACTACCTTCTCACAATGGGATGTCCTTGATACTTTTACGAAACAGAGTCTTACAATAAAACAAGCATGTCAGTTTTTTTAGGTTTTAATTTCTGGCTGTTTGCATGTGTGGCTGTGAATCTACAGGAGATTAAAAAATCTGTGTTTGAAAAATAAGCCACACAGATTTCAGACTGAGAGAGTGAAAAACTTCTCAAGACTCCTCCAAAGTGTTTCTTGATTTCTTGTCACAGATTTTCTTGTCCAATAGCAAGAATTGAGAGAATCTGCAGTTCAGCAGAATAACCAGTAGATGTCGACAAACAACATCTTATTTCACCATTAAGTGTAAATCTGACAACTGTCTCTCTCTCTCTCTCTCTGTGTCACTGGATATTAAAGCTTGTGGGACCTTATATTTAAATTAATAAAATGTAAAAAATAAATAAAACAGTGTCTTCTTTTTCCTTTAAAAAGTATCTGGACAGTGACAAGCAATTTTCAATTAGGAATTTTGCTTTATTTATTTATGTTTTGTAACTTAACAGATTCTGAAAAAAGAGTGTCATTTTAACTAAAAGAACTGTACATTTTGGTGGACAATATAAATGTATCTCAGTCAATTGCTAATTGCTTAAGCTCAGATCTGTATTACATTATCTTTACATTTATTCATTTGGCAGACGCTTTTATCCAAAGCGACTTGTGAATTCAAGGTATACATTTTTATCAGTACTTTCAGCTGAGTTAAAGACCTAGTTAAAGGTAATATTTACCTCAGGTAAAGGTAAAGGTAATAGTTAAAGGTAATATTTACCTCAGGTAAAGGTAAAGGTAATA
>JAZGTK010004670.1:0-23978 GCA_036877625.1 Ambastaia sidthimunki
TACACCACTAGATGTCGATAAAAGTCAGATGGTGGTATCAGTATGTAATCGGACACTTACACCATGGCAGGCTTTAAAAGAAGAAAAAAAATGCCATGAGTTCTTAAAGAACTTCGAGATTAAAGTGTCATAAAGCTTTTGATTCATTTCAGCAGCCCACACATGCATTTATCTTCATTTCAACGTTAAAAAGAAAGAAAACGTTTATTTATTTATGTAAGATTTCCTGCCAATAACAGTTTTAAACCCATTTATAAAACACATGGACTGATTCTACTGGTGACCCTGTTCCCCCACTGTGTGTGTGTGTGTGTGTGAGTGTGTGTGTGTGTGTGTGTGTGAATGTTACGGCCTCTCCAGGGTCCTGTGAGTTAACTAAACATGGCGACAGACGGAAACACGATTCATGGAAGGATGTCAAATCTCTGGCAGCCTCAAGTAAAGTAACGCAGTACAAAAGTGAGAATGTGTAACATCTGGAAGCTGTTATCTCTGAAGTCCCGGCTGCTCGGTCGTGTCCTCTATAAACACAGAATGAAAGAGAGAGTGTGTGACTCTGTGTGGTTTTTCTGCACAACTACAGGCTAAACAAAGCAGAAATGAGAAGCTTTCATGTGTTTACTGGCAGAATAAACATTATTTGAGTGAGGAATAACTATTTCCATTCTACTCACTATTTACTTAGTTGTGATAACTGCAATTCTTAATTTGTAATCAGTTTATTTGTCTTGTGTTTAAATAACATCTAAACATCTTTAAAGCAATACAAAGCTTGCAATTTCAAATCAAAGTTAAACACAGAATCACGCAGAATATTTTGCATCACTGTTTTAAAACTTAAACCTCCCCAAGATTTATAATTATTGGAAACTACTTTCATCCTCAAAATAAGAGCCAAATGCCCTTTTAGGCCAATTGCTACATTTTATCTAATCAGATAAAAAAACAGCAGTTTTCAATTTTGATGAAACCCGAATCACTTCAAATATGTTGCATTTATTTAAATAATCAGAACTTTATGTGAATGAAGTGGATCAGGATGTTTTTCAAGGCGACGTTTCTTGATTTAATTTGCTGATCCAGTGATGTTTTGTCTTAATACACAATGTTACACTGCAGTTTATTTGATAATGACAAGCTAGTTTGAAACTGTCTTACATTAATTAGCTTTTCAAAAAACAAATAAAAAACACAATTAAAATGTTGCACTGCAGTAATTATGTCTGATTTAGCTGCCATCTTTTGAACATAATTATGATATTGTTCAAACACTGTGAAATGTTTTCTGTGTGGCACTCATGAAGAGTTTATATCTGTCTCGGGTTAATTCCCAGTCACCAATGGGATCTTTTTTTGTGCAAGAAATGAACAATCAAGAAATGTAGATGTGAAATACAGCATCATTTTCCCTCTTTGTAAATATTAGATGTCTTCATTCTTTGCTCTGTATAGAAACGGCTTTCAACTGTCACGGCCTATTGCATGTGAAGCTCATGTCTGGCTTTGATCTTCAAACAGACTTTGTGTCAGTCTGAGATGAAAGCTGTGGAATCAGGCAGTAGATTCTTTCCCTGGAGGGAGACACATTTGTTGAGTCCCGGTGCAGAGTTTACGACAGTGTCTCAAAACAACACAAAAGCATTTTCAGAAGACCGAAACACAGCAGGATTTTTGCTTAGAACAAGATTGTCAGACACGTTACAGATTTAAGCAAAACCTCATTGATCATTTATTTAATGCTCTGAGCTGTTGCACACGAAAGGTCACGTCGATAGAACCTCAAATAAAAGGTTTTAAAATGATTATTTTGGGGTATTTCTAAACCTGTCAGATGTGAATGACGTTGTTCTAAAGGGGATGATTTTATTATATTATTATTAGTTTTCAGGCCATTTCTTCAGTATAAGTTTTGTGTATAAAGATGTTTCTTTGTTTTTATTATGCACAAGCGTTAAACATGTAGCTAGCACAGTCTTTATAATGTGTTTTTACTGTTTACTTGATCAAACAGGTTTGTTGAGATTATAAACATGACAGAACACGAGACACAAAATAATCAATGCTTAAAATGTTTATTGCACACTACCCAGAACATCCTCTGAAACTCACGAGTTCAGACAGGCTAGCAAACTCACAGACTTTTAAACTTTAGAGATCTGTGTATTACAATAGCCTTTCAATTTCAGTTTTTCAGTACACTTGAATAAAAGTTTAAGCGTTCAGTGTTTGGGACAGAAGAATTTGATACATTCACATTAAAGCCACAGAATGTCGAATCACAGCTTTGCTAAAATATAAGGCACAATGTTATGCTATGAGTGTTAATAGAGGTGGTAGCAATTTACAAAATACTGCCTTCATGAATACTATACAGTATATACACTACACAGTATTTAATCTTTGATTAATATCTTCATGGTTTTTGCAATATGACAGCATTGTCAAACTTTTGTAGTGACTCTCTTTGGGCATCAGGTTGATTTTAAGAACAGACACAAACTTTGCTGTCACAGTTTGATTGGCTGAAGGTACGAGATGACGCTGACGATGAGTAAATGGTTATTAAGCTTGAACATGCATTTTTTTGCAGTTTACTGGACCTTCAGAACATAGTGAACAAAGCAATAATGCCTGTAAACAATATATACATACAATTCATTTAAAGTTAAATTCTTCTGAGAAAAATATAAGCAAATGATCCACTGAATCACACATAAAAATGTTCTTAAACTTCCCTCATGTTTAATGTCCAACATTTAATTTAGGATTAGCTTCATAATTCACCTTTAAACATTTTAAAACAACTGCAAAAGAAACAAAAACAATATTAGCTACAGCAGGCAGTTCTGGTAAAAACAGAGGTAAGATATTTATCTCTACTGATCAGACAAATGCATCGATACACCGACGTTTATCCTGCGTGTGAGTGCAGCTCTTATCACTGTCTTTATAAAACACTACAACACTCTTAAAGTGCATTTCAGAAATACAACATGAGGAATCAAGAATGGCGTTTTCGTGTTCCCTGTTCCAACCCAGAATAAGATTCATCCTGTCTTTGCACTGGGATGAAAGTCTGCTGAGATCTCTCAGATGTTGAGGTTCTTCACAAATCCATGACGACAGCTTTCAAGTTTGAAATGGCATTAAATTTACATCCAGCTGATTGTGAAGTTTTGGCTGAGATTTAGACCCAAATCTGTTACTGTCAGCACCTATTCACACAAACAACCCAACATCTGAATCAGATCATTGTGTGTAAAGTGTGTAACTGTTGTTGATTGCACTTAATTATTGTATTTATTGTGTGCTTTCTGAACTTTAAAAACAAATTAAATAACATATTTAACGAATGGCATCTGCAAAGTAATTATTCCACACCTCACTTTGCCGTTTTGCAAATATTTTAAGCCAACAGGTCAATCCACTTCAAGTTTGCACAAATGTTGCAGTAACGTTTGTCAACCAGAAAGTGTTCAAATCCCTTTACCTCAATTGTAAATCTATTATTTTATTATTTAAAAACTACCAAACGTCTTTAATGAAATGTTTCGCTTGGAAAGTGTGCCTGTGCTTCATTTAAAGTAGATGCAAACTGGTTTCATATTATCTGATGTAGTGATATTTATACATTACAGTCTGGATTAAGCCCTCAAAACTGCAGCCCTCTGTCTCAACGTATTTTACCTGGTTGTCACGGTAACTGAAAGCTGCTTCCTGTGAATTCACTGTTACATTTTCCGGCTCCGTCTTTACTCCATAAAAGGAAACGGTTTCCACGGTGATGTAAGTGGCCTCCTCATGATTTTTCAGCACCTCAGACTTCATTGTTTTCTGAGAAACATTAACAAAAAAGCTCCAATTATACTTAATATCCAGCTCTTCACTTCCAGACAGAACCCTCAACAGCATCATTACTGTTTACCAGCGAGAATACAAGTGTGCGGTTTAATGAATTCTGTAAATAATGAAGTGATGCGTTCAATGTAATATCACACGTTTAATTACAATCAAGCGTTAATTGAATATTACAGATGTGAGAAGTGAGAGGCTGTGATTTAATAACTTCATTACATAACTGTATTAAGATCTAATGAACGCTTAATGAATCTAAAGAACGTTACAGTAACGTTAACCGCAGCTCTTGTACCTGTTTCACGGTGAAACTGATGTAAGCGTATTGATCAGTCTCATAGGAATCGAGGGTCTCTCCATCATCCCAGTACAGATCCCCCTGAGCCAGTCCCTCCTCACTCAGAGACACAATCACATGGAGGGGCTGCCCGCTGCTCACCCACAGAGTCGTGTTGGGACGCTGAAACGGACACAAACATCGTCTTTCTCACACCAACGTAATTATAATAATTACTAAATAACTGAATTCAGTTTTAAGCTGCTGTAACTTTTGTCTCTCTACTGCCATATTTGTGTAAAAATTTGCAAGTTAAAGTTTTTTTGGAGGAGTTTTAATTCGAAGCAACTGTTTTAAAAACACTACGTCATCCTCAGCACACAGACACACGCAATGTCAGGTTTTTATTCTGTTTACGGACGTTATTTATTTATTATTGTTTATTCAGGAAACTGACATTTCCTGTAAAATCTGGCCCAAATGATAAATTAATATTATATCTTTATCATAATCTTACCGTTGAGAATGAGGAGATCTGTTGCACACTAACCTGTCATGTACTTGCTCAGTAATTTTTGTTTTTTTTATATTTAGCCAAAAAAGTTATGGATTACAGCTTTAAATAACATGTAAGATTTTGTGCACTAGCCTTGCAGCAGTCCTAAGTAGTTTTGTTAAAAGCTCAAGTCAGATGTGATTTATAAAAAAAAAAAACAGGTGTTAAGAAGTCTGTCTCCATCATTTAGTGATAAACATTATGTAGGCAGCCCTGCTCATATTATAGCACATAAGTGGTTCTGTGTAACCTGTGTCGGTAAGATGGAACCTTCTCTGAGATGAAGGTTGATTTTGTCCAGTGGAGCGTGAAGTTTAATCTCCTCCCCACTGCTGACCAATGAGTCGCCCTGTGTGACACGAGCACATTAAATATGAAAATCATATTCAAATTATGCAAAGTCAATACATCCTGCTAGGTTACTAGTAAAGGTTTGTTTACAGGAGACTTACCGTGTAGAAATCGTACCAGAGACCTTTGGGGAAATACCCCACAACAAACTCCACTCCCGACTCTAAAACTGGTGTGACCAGCAAACTCTTTCCCCATAAGAACTGCTTATCAATTCCATACGTCTTCTCATCTGTAGGGAACCTAAAATACACCACAACATATAGGAAGCTATATTCAACCTATGCAAATGATGTGGCTGAATCTATATGGGGATAGTTCATTAAAAATATTCCTTCATGTTCAACCAAAAAGAAAGATTAACATGAGGGTATTGTCAGACGATATCAAATTTTTGTACAAGCAATTCTTTTAAAGGGGAAGTACAAAAATGTAAACGTTGTTTTCTCAGCCTCATGTTGTCCTTGTGACTTTATTTCTTCCCGTGGATTACAAAAGATATTTCACATATTGTCAGTGGCTGACAGCCTCAGTCCCCACTTTCACTGTCCCCCCACTTTCACTGTGAATGTCTGTCAGTTTCAGTCCCTACTCATTTCCATAATAAATGACTATCAACTTCAGTCTCCATTCACTCTCACTGAGAAAAAAACATGACAACAGTAAAACAAAAAAGTGCTGATATTTTTCAATCTTTCTTTTTGTTTTCCAGGGAAAAAAATAAAGCCACATGGATTTAGAATGAAACACTAAATTATGCCATTAATGTCATTTTGGAGTGAACTGTCTCTTTAAGATTTTAAGGTATGTTATGAAACACAGTATATATAACAAATGAGACGTATACTGCAGATTGTGTGTCTTACAGGAACAGCAGTGGTGTGGCGACCGTGTGTCCGCTGGCGTGTGCGTGATGGAACAGTGTGTAGAGATGAGGAAAGAGCGAATATCTCAGCAGCAAAACTTCTTTCATTGCTGTACGAGCTGCCGGACTGAACGCCGTTGGTTCTTGATCCTGTTGTGATATTATAAAAATATAATCCATCTTGTGTCTTGTGTTTTCTAACGCCAGAGAAAAACTATGAAAACAATTTTACTGGAATGGAAGAAAAGCAAGATAAAAACTGAAGCAGAACACACCCAGCTAACAGGAAACATTCTCAAAACATTGGCTAATGTTCTCTAAAAGTTCTCTCAAAGTTATCAAAAACTGTTCATGCAATAATATCATATATATCAAAAAATGTTATAAGTTGTTAGTGGAACGTTTTAAAATGGTTACATAATTAAAAAAATGTTTAAGTAATTTTTTATAGCCAAGAAATAACGTTAGTTACAACACCAAAAAAACTGGATAGTTTGAAGATTTAAAATATTATTTTTGATGTTTTTGTTACTTCTTACAACATAAAAGTGTGAACTGGGCAGCTGTTGATGTTGTGGGATTATGGGCTGAAGAACATTAATGACCATCTGCAAGCACAGATTCTGCAGAACTCAAAGCTGTAACTAACAACTAATGACATGCAGTCGTAAAAGTGTTGAGATGGATGGAGAAAGTGCACCTGTTCATCGATGGAGTTGTGATTTCTTGTAAAGGGGTAGAAAGCTCCCAGCTGGGTCCACCGAACACAAAGTTCTTCTGTGGTGCTGCCCCCAAAACCGCAGATGTCCGCCCCAATGAGAGGAACCCCCAGAATATTAAAGGTCAGCATACCTGCAGAGACAAAAAAGATTTTATGTACAAACTTATGTATGCAGGTCTGGCTACTATAATGAAAACTTTAACTGGTGGCTCTGTTGCAAATTCTAGTGCGCTGCCTTTTAAGATACCTTGGTTTTGCCAAAACTAAGAAGCAGATGTGTGTTTGTGTACCTGAAATAGATGTGCCCAGGTCTTTCCACTGACTCCTGTTGTCTCCGAGCCAGTGACCGGAATACCGGCCCTGACTTGGAAATGTAGAGCGGGAAATGACGAATGGCCGTTTTCCTGTTATCTTCCTCAAAGCACTGAGACACATGCAGATCAAAACAAACGTGAGCTGGCTTAAAACAAGTCTGTTTAGAAAACATCGGTTCGTATCATTCACAAGCTGCTGTGTGTTGATACTCATGTAGATGTGTGTGATTATGAACCTGCCTCTCAGTGGCTTTGGCCTCCATGAGTCCATACAGACTGTGTATGTTGTAGTGAGAAGAGATTTTCTGTCGAGCAGATGCACACACTGTCTTGGCCTTTAAAGTACCACCCAGAATACCTGCAGTGTATGATACCATCTATCAGTGTTTACAATACACTTATCTCACATGTCTAAATGAATGTTAGTTATAAATGGATTTCTGATTGAAACATCACTAACTCAAAGCCTATTAATAAAACATCATAAAATAAATGCATCAATGTTTAACCCTGAACATTCAAACTGAACCAGTAGCAAATTACATTAATTACAAATTATTTATCAATAATAAATCATTTCTTTTTGTAATAGTAATACAGATCTTTATTATTGGAGAACAGTTTGTGTCATGTACACACTGATACCTGGTGTGTATGGAGGATTTTCCAGGTCGTTGTCTGGGCAACCATTTAATGATCCATCATAAAAATTAGACGGCTCATTCATGTCCTTGAGGAAGAAAGAAGGCAAATACAACAACATTTTATATGTAGATAAGGATGTTTACGTCATATTTGTTCCTGTAGCTCAACTGGTAGAGCATTGCGTTAGCAGCGCAAAGGTTGTGGGTTCGATCCCAGGGAACACAAGTACTGATAAAAATGTATACCTTGAATACACTGTAAGTCGCTTTGGATAAAAGCGTCTGCCAAATGAATAAATGTAAATATTTACTTTAGGATGAAACAAACTTACGATCCAAACGCCATCAAACGGAACTTTGTCATGGAATCTCTGCAGATTCTGAGACCACCACTCATGTGTGTCCGAATTTGAGAAATCAGGAAATGCAGTGAGTCCAGGCCAGACCTTAAAAACAACCAGAACATCTGCAGTCAAGCCTCAGCATATGGAAATTTCATTCCTTCATTCCTCCACTATTGTAATTAATACATTTTAAATGTTTCACTGGCCACAAACTTTTATGTGCGCTAAATGAGTTTGGTTTCGTTTCGCTTACGATGTGTTATACTGACACCTACTGGCCCGGAGAAATTGGTGGTACTGGCTAATATATAATATATTTAATGTGCATTTATGTGTTCCAAACAACATCCTTCAGTCTGTCTTTTCATGAGGTGTTTGTTATTTACCTTCCCGATAAGCAGCTCTCCATCAGAGCTGTTAATGAAAAGACCTCGTTTTACACCCTCATCAAACGGCCAATAGGAGCCAGACGTCTGAGTGCTGCTTATACCAGGATCCTAATAAAGCAAAACATACACACAAATATGACTGATGTACAAATTAAGCAACGTTAAAATTCTAGATAAACATAAATTTCCACTGATGTGTCCAGATGGCTTAGTGAAGGATTCATCTTAATCTCTGGCAAAACATTCGGTTGCCAAATTGGTCGCATGACTGTCGGTGACTATAAGGCTCCACAAAAGTGACGCCAGCAAAATAAGGAAGTGTGTCATACAGATTTCAATCATGTTTTGCAGAAGAAACAAATTTATTAGGCAATAAAACCAAACAGGGAAGTGCCTCTCATTTAAATTGCTACGTAAACTAAATAAACTTTCCGTGACTTAAGAAACAGAAGTTAAGGTGATCTGAGTTTCACATGTTTCTGAGTCAACATCCCTATCGGCCCTGGAACAACATTCCTGACAGCCAATCAGATTTCAGGGTTAGGTTTAGTGCCAATGTTTAGTTTAGGATTGGGTTAAAAACCCACACAGTGTTTATCAACAACAACATTTGTTATAGGACCTACAAGTAGGAACACTGAAAGGTCATTACAGCAGGAATACCAGGATCATGACGTAGTGCTGATCATGTCTGTGCAGATCTTTCACAAGCTCAGGCAGGCTGGAGAAGTTCACCGGCTCGTACGTGAAGTCTAAAGCACGATCCATGTAGTCGATATCATTCCACTGTACGTCCTAATACGTTCAAATAATAATAATGATATTAATAACTTACAGTAGCTGGGCTACTCCCCATACCAAACCAAATAATGTACGACAAACATGTTATGACTACAGTACCTGAGGTATCCCATAATTCCTCATTTCTTTCACAACATCCCAGGTTTTGTTGCTTGACTTGTAGCCCCATCTGCAGAGGTGATAGCCCAGAGCCCAGTAGATGGGCATCGCAGGCTTGCCTACACAGATGAAAAAGAGACATTTATTAATCTGACTGAAATTTCCTTGCTTAGCTCATTCAACAACGCAATCAATACATTGAAATTCACAAGCGTGCACGCTGACCGATAACATCCAGGTACTGGCCAATCACAGAGCTCGGATCTGGGCCCAAAAAAACGTAAAAGTCCAGGATTCCACCAATCATGCGCCAGGTGAGGGCGGGGGCGGGCTGAAGCACCACATCTGCAATAAACATTAAAATGCAAGTGTTATTTATACTGTTCTGATGCCATAATGTGCTTCAGATACAAAGTCATTCTAATTCACTTGCAAAGGGATTTTTTTCTGAACAAAAGACTGTTACAGAGAAAATTATCATCAGCAACCCAGGCAACAGGTAACATTCCCACAACATTTAGAGACTGTTAGCCAATGTTCTGTCAAATATATCAAAATGTTCTTGAAGTAATGTTAGAATAATATTTTTTACAGTTTTATATATACATAAAAGCATTGTTTCTAAGTTGTTAGTGAAAAATAAAAAAATGTTGTAAGAGTTAATAACATTTTTAACCAAGCAGTAACATTAATACAACGTCTAATAAACTTGACATTTTAAACATTCCTGGAAATTAATACTTTTTACGTTTTGTTACTTAATGTAAACGTTAGAAAAACAGCGTGGATTCATGAGCCAAACACTGGGGAATAAAAGTCCCATGTGATAAATAACTCTGTTGTTCAGGGCCCATCATAAACGTTTACAAATTAACACAATCCACTTCATCTGCTCTCAGTGTAAACAGTTCAAAGTACAAATCAGTCTTTATCATCTGTGTCTGTAAAAAAATCTGTTTCAGTGGCCGAAAATACAGAGTTCTGTGATTCATGGCTTGCAATGCATTATTTATTATTATTTGTAATGGAAAAGGTGAAGGGATCTGGGACTGTATGCGAGTGATGAACTCACCCATGGCGTTGCTGTTGAGCATGAAAAACCCATGTGACATCCCATCAGACTCCACAGACAGATAAAACGGATGGACGCCATAGAGGTTGGTCAGTTCCTACAACAGAACAGACACGTGACAGCAAATAAGAAATCTGTCACTCTGGAACACATCAATATTAACTTGAATACTATTTCTCTTCTATTAACTGTAATAATAATGCTATTTTGTTTTAAACGTTTGTGTTCCATCCATTACTGTTTTGTTCATGTTCTTAAACTAAAAATATTGTACATCAAACTCCTGATTTTTCTTTATATGAGCTATTTAAAGTAACTAACTTGTTGCTTTTGTTGTGCTTTGTAGATCTGAAATAGCATTAGGTGAAAAGTTTGTGTTGTTACCATCGGTGGGACGTCTCGAGCCCACATGGTGAGTGTGTTCCACTGGACGTCATGGAGAAAGTTGGATCTATGTTCTCCAAGGCCGTATATGAAACGTGATGATAACGTTGTGGACATCTGGAGGAACTGATCAGCGTAGAACAGAGGAGCTACTGATGTGTTCAGCCTTAGAGCACATAAATATATATGATTTGGAGTAATATATATATATATATCATATAAAATCATATACAACTAATAACTGTACAGATTAAAATGCTGCTTACAATACAGTCTCAGTCTGTGTTCGCTTAACAATCAGCCCAAAAGGTTCTTTGAGGAACTGGACAGTGTAAGAAGGGTTCTCTGCTTTCTTCTTGACCACAGGAACATCGATGGGCACCTCGTACCTCTTCTGAGCTGGGTCTGTTATCTGTATTAGAAACAAAACAAAGGCACGCAGGAATATGTTAGGAATATGTTATGTTAATGTGTGTCTGATAGGTTTTTAATAACATTTAAGTGATGGTGTGTGAAATTACATTTAGAATTTGGAAAAGCAAGTGCTTATGTAAATAACAAACATGTCATCATTAATAGAAAAGTTTATCCATCCGAGACAATTTAATGGATTTTATAGCCCTTAAAAATCATTCATCTAAACAAACTAATGTGGGCCTTAACAAAAAGCAGAAATCATTTTTCTGATATTTTTGACACACTGAGGCATTTAAGACCCCAAAAAGACCAATAATACAATTTTTAAGATCAGGAGTTACTTTCACACGCAGTCTGTTGTCTTCCTCAAAAAGCACTTCAAGCTGTAGTGTATCAATGTCTTTGGGGTAGTACGTCTTTGTCGTCCGGAGCAGTTTTCCGACCTTTCCCATCTCAGTGTCGCTAATGGAGACCAGCTCGTAAGACGGATAATCAGGTGTGTAGAAGCACCACGGCACTCCGTTCCGTCCTGACGTCTTACCCTGCGACCGGGGTATAAAGCAGCAGTTTCGAGCATGACACATTTCCTCGGTAACCACCACACCCCTCTCCGGATAACAGTCAAATCTCCAAGAGTCTGGAACTTTGGAGCAAGATTCCGGCTGCACTCTGCCGATGGGTAGCGGAGGTCTATGAGGTTCTGTAGAAGGGGGATTATGCAACCAGAATATTGTTCCCAACAACCAGACGCCAGACAGAACCAGAAGCAGCCCTCCAATGGTTAAAAGCCCGGCTGTGATGGAGCAGCGAGGGCTCCGGGGCAGCAGGGGCAGTTCTGGATCCACTTCCTTCGCCTCAGGGTCCATCGACTCATCAGGGGACGGATCCAATAACGCAGCTCCTGAGAAATGAACCTCCTCAGGGGTGAGTCTCTTGTATGAGACCATTTCAAAAGTCTGAGAATGAACAAAGAGAAGCAGAGATGTTAATTAGTGTTCGCCAGGGCAAAAACAACCCCGAGCTGCATCGTAGTTAGTGGAACATTTCTGAACTTTACAGAATTTATCAAATGAATAGCATTAATACATCATCTGGACATTTTAAACATTCCAAGGACATTCAAAATTACATTTTTAATGTTTTTGTTACCTAATGAAAACAGTAGCGAAACGTTCTTACAATCTAAAACTGGAAGACTTTCCACTACATGAACTGAACCCTCAGGAGTGAAATCTTTGACACTTCAGATAAGAGGAAGAACTACAGACTTGAGAAAACTCAAAGCTGGTCAGCAGGGAAATATCTCTGCATCCTGCTGGAAAGGATATCAGATCTGCTATGGGATCGACTTAAAAGAAGCTACAGCCCGCATGACAAACCAGAGCAAATAACACACCTGCTCTGTTGAAAGACTCTTGCCCTCGACTTTCTCCAAAATCAGAGCAAACTGTAAACGTCAAATGAACCTGTTTGACTCATTCAAGATTATTTTGTTGGTGTTGTTGGGGCTTGAAACATTTTCCACCTTGTCCCTCTCATTTTAGAGACAGTTAATGGTTAGTGTTGGGATCAGTGGCTGAATTAGAATCTAGTTTGACAGAATGTTCAAATATATGAAACTGAATTGAGAGAAACAGGGAAATTTTAGCAGAGAGAAACACTCAACAGAAAGATCTGACATCAGAACACTAAAACTAAACCTGTGAAACATGCACAAGAAAGCAGAAATAAACACTCACTAACTGAAATAACTCTGTATTCCAGCAGATAAACTGTTCTGAAGAAAATGTGTGTAAAGAGAAAGACAGACAACACTGCAGATCTACAAAAAGATCTTTTGCTTTTTAATTTGTTCATTCTGATGGAAAGGAATGATGTCTTGTTTACATCTCATGTAAATGTTTCCAGCACTGCTGAATTTAACCCACAGCAAGCTGTAAATATTATGGGATGAGACAGAAAGACTCTGTGCTGAGAAATATTATATTGGCAATAAACTTGTTGTGTCATTTTTGCTGACTGCATGCAAACTCATGCTGTAAAAAAAGTTTTAAACATATTTCACTTCAATGCTGGAATACTTCATGTTTATCAAGTATTCTCTTTCTAAATATGCATAAATTAGTGAAACATCTGCCCAGAGTGTTTAGTCAGAGAACTTCAATGATCATAACAGCAATAAAAACAACTTCATTTTTAAAAGACACTGATCAGATGTGACAGATTTTGTTTGAGTTAATCAAATTAAACTGAAGTGTTAATAAAAGACTCTAAATTCTGGACAGATTGTAAAAGGAAGTGTCTGGAAATGCTGTCTAAGTAGACAGTTTATTACATTTTGGGACAAGGTCCAACATGGTCTGTATAAGACTGATATGTCATATCTTTAGTCAGAATACAACAGTGTTCCAGTTATGAGTTCGACAAACCCAGCTAACAATTTCAGGTCCCAAGAACGTTTCCCTAACGTTTCCATAAAGTAACACAAATGTAAACAATATTATTTTTCATTGTTCTAGTAACGTTCAAAAAGTCAATTTTAGAGGTTGTATTAACGTTATTGCTTGGTTACAAGAACGTTATTCAAACATTATTTTAATTCTGTAACTTTTTCTTAAAATGTCCTACTAACTGTATACTGTACAATACCAAGATATTATGATTTGATACCACAACAGTAAAGAAATGACTGAATCAAAAACATGCATACATGTTGAAAAAACATAATGATCAAACAAACTGTCCATTTATTTATCTATAAACATGCATATTTTATATGTAAATATAAAAAAGGGCAAAAGACATGAATGCAGGTAACCTTTGCAAACACAACAAGATTACAAATGAATCATCTGTGAGATTTATATATTATATAAATACAGCTTCTTTGTTGCAATGACACAAAATCATCATCATATCTTTAATACTGTAATGTTGTTACACAACGACCCCTGATGTCACATTAAACGACAAATAACACGAGATAAGCTCAAATAAATGATCACTTACCGTATTGTGCAGCCGGTATATCGGTTTTGTCAATGGTTTAATCTTTGAGAGGCATTTGAGATGTAAAGATCTTTATGTGTGTGATCTGATGTGTAAATGTCATGTGTGTGTTTCACGTCTTATGAAGTTTGTGTTGTTGTGCGCGTCCTATCGATTGGATTCAGATTCGTTCAGTGAATCGATTCATTTGGACTGTTCAGTGAACACGAATCAAATACCGGATTCACTGATTTATTCCAGTCATCGCTTAATATGATCCTCATATTTGTTTTTACTAGTTAGTTATTTTATGTAATTAAACATGTCATCTTCTACTGCATTGTGTAGTTGTGTATTGTTTATTTCGCCTGGTCTGTCATTTTTGGTGTATTTTTTAATATTTATTGTCTTAATAATTATTGTTTTAATGCTCTTTGTTGTTCCTAAGAGAAAGAGACAAAACCAAAAATGTATTGTAATGAAGACCTCGAATCAAGTTTTCATCTATCGATTGATTCGCATCGCTTTCCAAAACGATTCAAACGAACAGGTTCAAAATAATGATTCACTCAAGAATCGGACGTCGACGCGTAACATTCACGTCTCTGCGACTCATTACTGCCATCTGCTGTTCTGGAGGACACAACACTGATAAAATAACTTCAATTAAAACTTCAATAAACACTTTGGACAAAAACTGAGAAAGTTACACGCAATGTGACGCAAATGTAATAAATATTCTGATAACTAAAATTATAACGTCATAAATCTGAAAACCTGAAAACTTATTGATATTTGTTATGTATAAATCCAGCAGATGGCAGTTTAGTCACAAACATACAACATACCGACATAACATGACATGACACCTAATTTCTGATTATATGATGCCATTTTCTACTACATTAGAAAAGGATGTAAAGACAAAGATTTCAATTCGTTTATTGTGTCACTGTATTTTTATTATAAAATAATCATTTGATATGTGACTGCTTTGTGTGCGTGCACTCCTTTTCCATCCCAAACACTTGTGTCTTTGAGAGCATGTTTCTACATGTATAATTTAAATAAGGAAATTATTGGACTGCTTGAAAATAATAACTGATTTAAGTGATGCATTTTTGAGTCAGTTCGCTCTTGTGATGTGAAGTGAAGTCACTTTAGACGCATTTCATTATTGTTAAACAAAACAGAACATCAGTACTTATAATACTGAGTTGAGTTTATGCATCGCATATCTCATGTGGATGGTAAATAGCTTTTGATGGTTTAATTATCGATGTTAAGAGATTTGTTCTGAGCTGCGTGCTGGTATTAAACAATCTGACACAATAATCTTTCCCTCTAATTTTCACCCAGACTACTCATGATTCCACAGGAGAATTAAAAAAAAATCAATGCAGGATTTACACATTAAGCCTCTTAATGGTGGGAATATCTTCTTGTTTGCTCACGCATTACCTGTAATGCTAGATGGTAATTTTTTTGTTTTATTTCAGCCGTAATAAAGGTGTGACAAATTATTCATAGATTTCACCCGTAATTTACACTAATCTTTCTTACACCACAAACCCTACAGTCAAAATTACATTTATTTCACGATAAATTGTATCACGCCATACTTTTTAACATTTTCATTATTATTTCTCACCCACAAAGCTTAGTGTCTAAAACACAGAGATGGATTTACCTCTCAGTAGAAGTTACAGTAATAAGATAATTATTCCAATAAAAGTAACTGAACATGTCTTCTAGCTCATTCTAGTCTACAGTAAACGCAGTTCACAAACAAACAGAAGAGTTCAAAAGCAGAAAGTTTCTCTTTCCTAAATTCCCAGAGTTTTGTTCTTATTTTCTCTCCCTGTATGACCCTCATCTCAAAGCTTCTATTACAGCTCTGATCAGGGTAAACGTAGCTTATAACTCGAGGTCAAGACGAGAGCTGCAAAAACAAAGTACCGCTGGCATTGTGTGATGAGATTCGCCTAGTGCATATAGACATATTGTCCCTGTTATAAATCCACTCTTGCTTTAGCCAGAACATTATTTTGAAGCCACTCACAAGGTGATCTCAAGGGCCTGAGAAGTAACAGGAGCCTCACTCTTTTATTCCTTTTTAGGTCATTGCTATGGGGTTGCCAGAGTGTTTTTGATTGGCTGCTAGTGGATTGCTTTCTGGTTGCTAAGGTGTTGCTATGCAGCTGATTAGAGGCCCAGGAGGCCCAGGTCAAATGAGCCCAAAATTCCTACAATTTTTTCATCCATAAAAATGGCTCATATACCTCAGAGTCTCTGGACATGTTTTCCATTCTATTGTCCTCCAAGACAAAAATCATACATCTGATGACAATCGCAAATCAATTATAATAATCTAGAGGAACATTTTCTCAGAGGTTGCTCTTTCACAGCTCAGGAGATTTGATGGAGATCTCAGTTGTGTTTCAACTGAGTTTTCTTATCTATGGGAAGTTGGACTCTGACTTTCTTAATGTTTACTCAAGGTTTTGGTAAAAGTAAAGCTCTAGCTCTCTTTAACAAGCAGCTCTAATGTCATTATTTAAGAGCCACCCAGCGTGAAGGCATCTCTCTCTTCCTGCTCCCTCATCATCTCCCTCTCCTTTTAATGTTATACACACACTCACGCAGCTGGTCTCCGACGGGACAGCTGCTTCCCAGCGGGAATAATCAGTTTGACCTTGGGAACGCACTGTTTGGAGTAACGGTACAGTGCTGAGACACGGCCATTAATGGCATCAGCGCCGAGCTGGAAAAACGCAAAGACAAAAAAAATGTGCTCATACAGCAAGATCCACTCTGTGAGATACAACACTGTATTTCTGTGTGTGTGTCGGAGGGAGAATAAAAAGCTATATGTTAAAGTCAAGAAGCAAAGTAGCCTTTATTTCTTGAAATGTACAATAAAAGTCTGGGGTGTGTTATTAGGGGTTTTCTTTTTAAATTAGGAAAGTGTCACTGACGATTCCACATGCCAATAGAATCTGACGGCGGTCAGACGGAAATGAGGTGTCGGTGCGTGTGTGTGCTCTTGCAGAGAAAAGTTGAAATAACCTCGAGTCACATTTATTCATTCTCTAGCCAGGAATGAAATTAAACATTTATTCATTAAAGTCACTGTCAGTCTGCCAGAAAAATAACTTTCTGGAGCACTAAACACACACACACACACGGTATTCAATGAAAACTGGAAGAGTGTGGAGGGGAAATTAATTAACTATAGTTCAGGAACATTCCGTCTACGGTTCTTTTCATTGGCTCATCTCATTTTCACACGCCTTCTCTCTCTCTTTTTCTAATAACAGTTTGAGATACATTTGTGCAACTCTAATTCATTTCGGCTTCAATTTACCCCAAAGCATCCTTTGTCGAGAGCCGTATGCACTCAGCAGGTTCACCAACATGAGCATGTCCTTACTGTTGTAAACACTGCAGATTTTTTACTGAAGTTCATATGTGGCGGTAGTGTCATGCAGACGTGGTCTGTTCTGTTAATCGATTAGGGCTCCTAGCCTCTTTGGAGGCCCCTCTCGTGTCACAACTGTGGAAAATTACATATCAAATATGTCTCTGCAGTAGGCCAGTCAAGCGGATGGAGGCCCCTGACAGTCAGAGGCCTCAGGGCTCCGGTCCCTTCCGTCTGTCCTGCTATCTGTTCTACTGGCACCTTTCATACATCATTAAATATATTTTTAACAGTATTTTTAAATTCTTATAAAATTATTTATAATAGTTATTCAACTATATTGAATGTATGTACTAAAACACTCTTAAAAGACTCGCTAAAGACTTGCCTGTTACAGCTTATAGGAACTCAGGGTTTCTTAAATACTTTAATATGCATTTCATAAAATAAATGTTGTTATTTCTGAGGTATTTATGTTGATGATGGTTTGTGTCATAGACTCGTGCATCAGTGTTGTGTTTTATTCATCTGTGCTGTGAGACTCACACTCAGGATATAAAGACAGTAACCCACCAGTGACCATGAAAGACAGCATATGAAGGAATTAACAATAAGAATGTGAATATGCATGAGCGTGTGTGTTTGTGTGTGTGTGTGTGTGTGTGCTCCGACTGGCCAGACGGTGTCCTGCATAAATGCCCTTTGAAATACAGTGAAAGCTTTGTAGCACGGCCATATGGCCCAAGATCAGAGAGAGACCAGACACCAAACACACACACACACACACATACACACACACACACACACAGAAAGTTCTTTGTTCATTCATATTTTCCAGAGACTGTGGTGAGTATGTGAATAATCAGACCTTTAAAAAAATACTATCGTAGTGCTAAATAATGTTATTTCGCTACTGTAATATATTATTCAGCTACTGTAAAACTGGGCCATATACAGTAGCAACCGTATTAGACAGTGTAAAGCCTGCAGCACTCCTTGCCCTGTTTCTTAAGATGACTTGAAAATTACAGACAGGTGTGTTGGAGGTGGACTGGAATTAACTCTGCAGGAATCAGACCTTCAGCAGCAGGTTTGACACTGCTAGAGCTTTACAGCACAGCCCAGACAGTTTGGTCTTGAAAGAATTAGATAAGAAATGATTGAGATCAATGTAAATTCTCTGAGGTTTGGTTGCAGAATCTGTAAAATATAATATTTTACAGTATCTCAGTGAGCACTTAAGAAACACTCTCCAATTGCTCTGCATTTAGTCTTATTACTGTCTAGGAAAACAATTGGGATACTAAAGTGACTGGGACTGCCCAGAGCAAATAAAAATATATTTAAATAACAATAACTGCTCAACCTGGTTACATTTACCGCAGGGCTGTCTCACTTAATTTAATGGGATCTGAGAGAATTGTTAGGGTGTTATTCTTTAAAAGTTGCTTTATATATACCCAGCTAACAATTTTAGGTTGTAAGAACATTTCTGTAAAATGTTCTTTAAGTAACAAAAACTGCTGGTCTAACATTTTGTTAATTCTGTATTGTTTTTAAAACATTCCACTAACTACATAAAAATAATGCTTTTGATATATAATCTGTAATATTTAAAAGTAATTCTACTACTGTTACTGCAAGAGCATGTTTGATAACTTTAGGAAAATGTTTAGAGAATGTTCCCTATTAGCTGGGTATATGGTTTATTCCCCCTTACATATATCAAGCACCTGTGTATATAGAAAATAAGGCCCATTTGTAACCGCTCTGCAGTTTGAATAGCTCAGACTTTGAGCTTTGAGCAAAAAAAGAGCTGATTGTAAATCAATACATAATAAATGTTGCATTTTACCATTACACATAAAAACTACAAAGGCAGGAAAGTTTTGACAAAAGCATCGTCTAACCACCACCTCAAAACCTGTCTCACATTCTGTGTCTGTTGAAAGCTTTCCATGGCACTATGCTTTTCAGTTATACATGTTGATGTGTAATTTTATCACTTTTCAGCCTCTAAAAATTGTAGTTTTCTCTTTTGTGGAGCACAATATAGTGGCCCAAAAGCTCAGAAAAAGACATTAAAAAATACATAAAATGAAAACAGTCAATTTAACCGGTGCTTCAAAGTTATTCAAAGTTCTTATGTGAAGAATAGACTGAAATTATTAGCAGAAAATCTCTCTGCTCTCTTTTAATATGGGCTGGTTTGGCCCTTGAACCACAGTCACACATTTCTTCTGTGAAAGGTGCTTTTAGGTCCTCATGGCATCCATCTCTTGGAACCTCTGATATCTCTGAAAGATGTTCTGTTTTTGTTCTGTCTCCGGATCTATCTGCACTCACACCTGAAAGCTGTCACAGCCAAGAGGTTCTTTTGCTGATCAAGGAAGCGTGTGGAACAAGGAAGTACATCAAATGCTCTTTCCCTCCTCTCTCAATTTCACTTTCTCTCTGTTCTTGCTCGCCCAGAATGGTGCCAAGTGTGTGAGTGAGTAAGCAGATCATTTAAACGAGTGTTCAGGTAAGATGTGGGGGTGTCCCAGGGTGTCTGGGCTAAATGCCAGCTCAAAAAAAAGAAGACCAATGAGCAGAGCTCAAACAGGAAACAGGGAGCGTGACTCCTTAGTTCCTCTTTTTTTTCCTCTTTACTTCCTGCCTGTCCATCTACTTGTCCAACACATAAACCGCTTTTATAGTCTCAATATCTGGCAGTGTAGCTGTGTATAATAAACACATCATGTCCTCCTGAGACCAAACCTTATGGCATGAGTGATGCTGTTTGGTGTTTTCGCAGCCTTCTTCAGTATACGGTTTTATGCTTGGCTGCATTAGAAGGCAGACACGGTGTCCAGTTTTGGCAGTGACTGTCCCAAAGACTTGATGCTAATTATGGCCATTACAGTCAGAAGTACTGTATTGTGGAGGTGATGATTATTAGGCAAGCCTAACTGGTGTTGTTTCTAATACTCAGGATTTAAATAAACTTCAGCCTTAAATATTACACTTACACACAGCACAGAACTCGTAAAAGACATGAATAAAAAAAAGCATCTTGTTGAAGATGAGCTATTGCTTTTCTAAGAGAACTTCGAAACTCCACCTGGTGGATGATGCAACAGATTGACATTAAACACACAGAAGAAGAGACTCAAGTTATCAAGGAGCAGAATATCACAGAGACATGGGAGCGGGCTTAAAACACCCTAGCAACCACCCAGAACACCTTAGCAACTGCATCACTACACTCTAGAAACCACCTGGAACATCCTGGCATTGTGGAGGTAAGTTTTGCATAGGAGGTATTCATATTTTCTTCATTTACATTACAAGCACAGTCTCTTCTAATCACTAGGTAGTCTAAATTTATCTTCTGTGGCCTTTAAAGGTTTGTCCAATCACTGCATTTGGCCCAGATGCAGTGATAGGATGTTCTACTTGTCTGTAAAACTAAATATGCATTCATGTGTATTGAAGGAGGTGTGGCTTTGGAGAGTGCTTTAAAAGGAGGCTGGGATCTTATGCTTTTAAAACTAGCTTGCTACTGCTAACATCTCTGATTGTCTACCTTACCTTTATGGTTCTTCTTCTAGGGCCTTGGTTAGATATCTCCAAAGAACCTTTCTGGACCTGCTGTTAAGCTTTTCTGCAGAAGACAAAGAGAGTTTTAAAGATCCTTATGTTTTCAAACATGTCTATTGTTTTCCTTCAGAGGAGGTTACACTGGGAAATTCAAACATCAGCTCTTGTGTGGACCGTGTTCAGGTCGGAGAACCGCAGAGAGCAAGTCTGTTCTAGATTATAAATTTGGCGTTAAGCTGTTTCTCAGCAGTAGACATTTATGACTTGATTGACAACCGTCACAGTTTTGAACTGAACACATTTGAAGGACTCTAATTGAACGAGATCCTGCAGGGAGTCATCACTCACTTTGATGTATGATTGTATTCGTTTAAAAATAGGCAAGTAATTTGTGACTGTACCGCATAACTCAAATGAGGTTTGAAAAAGGGCCAAATGTACAATTTTGGGGGAAATTTTGTTCCTGAGGTACAGCCAGCAGCTAGATTTGAAAAGTCCCTCATAAAAGTATCTTTTATGGGCTTTCAAAGTAATTATTTGATAGTGGTGATGTCTGTGGGCCACATCTGCACTGCGCCTGATCTTACATCGCAAATAAATGTGATGAACTGATGCCCTTGGGGACACGAAGTATATAAAAATAGAGACTGAAACATTTTGTAGATTACCTTAAGAAGGCTCTATAAAACTCTGGAAAGCCAATTTTTATTGTTACGTTTAAAATTTCACAAGCTTTGAGCTGAAGAACTGGTGTGTCTGGTAATGGACCAAAAGATGAAAATTTCTTGAAAAGATTCCAAAAAGCACAACTCACCATTTAAAGACATTTAAATAACGTTAAAGACGTCCAATTTACTCACTCAATCATGTCGTCCCAAGCTCATATGACATTTTCTCTTCTGTGAGTTTGAAACAAAACGAAGGTAAATGCATGATGACTATCGTTTTTGGAAGGACCAACCTTGGAATGTGCAATCTTACCTTACAGACTATAAAAATAAAAAAGTTGGAAATGAAAACAACCTGTCAATCATCCTCAGACAACCCCCCCACCTCCACCACCATCACCACACAGACAAACACACACACACACACACACACACACACACACACACACACACACACACACACACTCAGTATGTGTGTGTGAAACTGGTTGCTCAGTCCAGCCGCTTGGCGGAGAGAAGTATAAGCGCTCTGGCACACAGCGGGATAAACAGGGAAGGAAGACGGAAAAAACACGAACTCTCCATCACGCTTCAGTCTCGAATGAATCTCCGTGGGTTTCTCCGCTCGGGGAGATTTGTAGCTGCCGCAGTGGTTCGTTCCAGCGGCGGACATTAGCTGCTTTCCACCCGGACGCGTCCGCAGTGCTGGATTTTGCGGTTCTTCGCATCTGAAGTGATGGAGAGCTACAGACCAACACTCTCCTAAAATAAAACCCAGAGACCCCATCGGAGGGCATGTCATTTTAGAAGGTAACCACGTTCTCCTTTGAACCTTGAAGTTGCATGAGATGAGGCACATTGCCTTCAGTTAGTGGTCAACTCTGTGTGTCAATAGCGCAGTATGGACCTTTTGTATAGATAATCGCTTATCGATTACGCATCTGGGTTTTGCGCACCGGTCGCGGGTAGCTCGTAAGGAACTGATTTATTCGTGTTCCACAGGGAAACATTTTGGGTTAGTGGCTGTACCGAGGCCGCCTCACCGAAGGGCATCAGGCAATTAGTATTCAGAGTTAGGCTGGTCCTTTGCGACTGTCTCTGATCCAAGTGATCAGATCCCCGAGTCTATGATCTCGGTGTCACTGATCCGAGATCTGCAAATGTGATGTACACACAGAATAAACTTGCATCGTTGTAGGAAAATGTTGTATTTCGGTCTATTCGTTCACGTCGTTTTGACTGCTCCGACTTTACGCATGGGTTGTTATCTTCATAAATCCCAATTCCAGAAAACGAATCGTATTTTCCAAACTTATCCATTAAAATAATGTGAGTCTCTGCTGTTCGACAAAGCTTCAGTAATAGTTAATTGTTTAGAGAAGGGGCATCAGGCAGGACGCAATGTTGCGTTCATAGAGGGAACGGATCAGAACGCGGTGGTCTTAAGACGCGTTTTTAGAAGTTGAACTGGTTTTATTTTAATACGTCGAAACGCTTACGGTCTGAAAAACTACCCGACGCAACAGCCAAAGGCATCAGTGTGACGCATGCGTCCATAGACACAACCATTAAAAACAGCGCAGACGGAACGCAAGAGCGCGTCCTGTGTGAACTTCACCGGTGAACGGCTGTGAAGTGTTCCTATAGCCCAACGGGCAAATAGAAAGAAGTTGCATTGGTTAAACGCGTCTGACAGATGCGTGCATGTAAATGAACGATAAAAGACGTTTCAGAACGCTGGACAGCGCTCGCATCGTTTCGCAGGTTCGGTATCATGTTAGATGTTTTAGTAATAATAATAATAATGATAATATAACACCAGCAATTGTAAAGTCAGACTTCATTGTAAGCTAACACAAAACTCGATAAAAAAAACAACTCACCAAAATCCAACGCAGAAGATTTATTGCCTGATTTTCAGCTGAACCGGAGTTTTTGTTTTCCTGTGGGAAGGTAAGTGATCTATCTTTAAACCTAAAAACTGCAAAGCTTAATGCTTGTAAGACGCATATCAGACGATGTATTGACTGTATGTATGTAAACCCTTTACAAAGACGCTGTGTATGTCCCGTTATTCTTCCAGTGTGAGTCTTGGGGAATCACAGCAATGCAAAACGCAAGATCTTACCTCTGAGCAACTAGTTAACAGCTAACTCTGTTTTTAATAGATATTAATGTTGTCTTTAATTCTTTAATCATGGATAAATACACACCCACAACTACACACATA
>JAZGTK010004671.1:0-23978 GCA_036877625.1 Ambastaia sidthimunki
CTCTCTCTCCTCTCAGATTCACTCTCTTCTTTCTGTCTCAGTGAGTTCAGAGATTCTCCTGATCTGACAGCTGTGTCACGCTCACATTCAGGGACACTGATGCTCTCACATCTCTGGAGATACGGATGGCTTTTCACTGGAGCAGACAATTTACAGCATCTTCTGTCTTGCAAGTGAAGGCTGGTCTTCAGACTCTTCCACCTGGATTTTGGATTCTCTGAATCTGATTTGAGATTACTTGGCTGTGCTGGTGCAAACACAGTTTGGTCACATTTGGTCTCTTTTGAGATGACCTCGCAAAAAGTATCACTGTTAGCTTTATCAGTCAAGCCTTCATTCGTCAAATTATTCTCTCCTGAATATGACTGAGAGTTCCAAAATATCTTGTCATTGCTACTCTGCTTTTCTACAGTATTTGGACATCTCCCCTCTCTTCTGGACACCTCATAGCAGTTGTTTATGGGCAGTGTAAGTCGTCCAAAGCTGCACTTTCTCCCTGAAGGAGCTTCATGTAGATCGTAGCTCTTTTTAGTCAGACTGTCTGGTTGAATCCACATCTTCTTACTGCAGGTCTGCCTATGAGTCTTTGGTTCTGTCATAACACCTGGACTAACCTGGGAGATTTCCTTACTAAAAAAGGCACACACAGGTGAAACTTTCTCTCTCTGTGCTGCTGGCTCAGCAGAGTGGCTGTTGGGGTTTAGAGTATTATCTCCAGTATTAAAGAATTTCAACATCTCGTTACTGAAGACGCCTCTCAGCTCAAAATGCCTAAAATCTTCTGGTGCCAGTTCATTTACATGAAAGTCTCTAAATCCAGAACAGGAAGAAGACAAGAATGAGCCCCTCTGATTCAGCTGAAATATGCTGGGACATCTTCAGTGTATCAGACACAAGGCAACCTAAACACCAAAACTCACGTGCTTAATTTTGGCTCTTGAGAAGGGATGCAAACATACTGGTTTGCTCTTTCTTTTAATAAGTGAAGTTGAGCACTCTCTGATCGGTCCACTTGAGAGCTGGTTGAATATTTTATTGGAAGAATAGATTTTAAAACATAAACATCCCAGCTAACAATTTTAGGTTGTAAGAACATTTCCATTAAGTAACACGTTGAAAATGTTATTTTGAAAGTTCTAGGTATGTTTAAAATGTCAATTTTTTAGACATTCTATTAACGTTAACGTTATGCAAACTTTTAATTCTGTGCTATTTTTAAACCGTTCAACTAACAGCTTAGGAAAAAAGATTTTGATATATTATGTTAAAACATTCCACTAATGTTACTGCAAGTCTTTTTGGTAACTGAGAGAATATTAGCCAACGTTCTGAGAATGTTTCCTGTTAGCTGGAATGCTGTTCAAGACTAGTACAAAGCTCAAAGAAAATGACTGAGTGGAAGTGTACTGACTGTAGCAATCAGTTTTCAGTATTAAGTGTAAACACTTAACTGTACATTTTACTGCTGTTCCAGATTTCACTCACCTGTTTATCCCTGAGAACAAAGATTCACTTTTGATCATTTGCTGAGACAGTCTCAACGTGCTACCACACAAGACTATAATTTAAAAAACAAACTGCCTTTCAGCTCTATAACTCTGAATACAAGAGCATAGATAGTTACAACATATTATGACTGTTTTCTCTGAACCTGCATCTTAGTTTTCAGCTTCCTGTACAACATCTGAATAAATGATCTTATGTTAATATTTTCTTTCTAACTCACTAGCTCCGGCTCTGTCAGCTGTGTGTGGATACTGCAGATGAAGGGCTGCTAGGACAGTCTGTCCAGCTGCAGAGAGAGGCACTGTATTCAGACTGCTACAGAGGTAACTCTCCATCTCCCCTTAAACCTGTAGACACACAACAACAGATGCAAATATAACAAAACAACAACTGGCTTCAACTGGCTTTCACTTCATTGAAAGAATTCTGTCTATTTGTCAGTGAACTCAGATACATCACTGAATTACACAGCCGGCTTGTGTTTCTACAGTAAAACAGCAAGACAAAAATCATAATGCTTTGAAGCAAAGTACAACATTAATAAAAGTTTGAATACAAAGATCCACCTCAATAAACACAATATCACAGACACAGAGTTTATAAATGTTTATTAACCAGATAACACACAAGAAACAAAAAGCTATTTTAAGTAACACAGTTTATTCAAGGTGTGACACAAATGCAAACTCAGGTCAGTAGATGCTTATGTAATAACAGTGTATGAAATATGTGAATGAGAATATTTAAGCTGAAAGTTTTAGAATAATAGAATCACAGCACAGAATCAACACTGATCCAGATACTAAACAGCATGTCATGTTAATCTCTCAGTTAACTATGTTTGCAGGATGGATTTCTCTACATGACAGTCTAATCCTACATGACTGCTGCTCGAGCTTCCATATCTTTCACTGCTTTGCTGAGCAGTCTCGGGTCCAGGTGGAAGTAGACATACAGTTCCCTCTCTCTCCTCAGGGTGGCACTGCGCTCCAGTCTTGCTCGTTTGGCCTTCAAGTCTCCAACTATGTCCTGAAGCTGCGTGTACAGTGTCTTCTGTTTGACCTCCAGCTCATCTAGAACTTTAGTCAGCTCCTGAAACAAAGAGAGTGAGTGGAAGAGAGTAAGACAGACAGAGGGCAGACAGAAAAGGCAATTTGACAGGCATAGTAAAAGAAAGAGGGGAGGGAAAATTGATATATGACAAGTATAAGCAGTGGAAAATAGTGTGACAAGGTTAAACAAGGAGACAGAACAGGAGACAGGACAAAGAAAAACCCAGACTTACAAAGAAAGTCAAAATCCATCTTTAGCTTGGTAAAGAAACTGCTATAGGAAATAACCAAATCTCATCTACATAATTATTCAAAAAATTATAACTCATCGTGAACTTTGAGTTCTCTTTTATGCATGCAAGTAGAGAGGTGAACAGTAACAAATACAGCTGATATAATGGTCTGTAAAGCATTTGATCAAAATAATTTGCATTATAGATAAAAAATGATGCAGAAAATGATGAAAATCAGCAGAGAACTGAACAGCTATTAAAGCTGCAATCTGTAATTTTTACCTCTCTGTCACCATCTCTGTTTGAAACATAACATTGCAGCTGACTTTACATACTTTTCTTTACATATGTTGAAGTCAAACTGACATTTCCTAAGAAAACAGACCCGACAGCTCAAATAAAAAATATTTATCAGGGTAAAGATGTTTATCTTCACTGCAATGGCAGAACAAAAAAGAGAAAAGTCCAAAGATAGTGTCATTTCACCACTATGTCTCACAACACCAGAAAAAAGCAACTGTGCAGACAGAACAGTCACCCATATTATATATGACAAATGGCAGAGGTGTAAAAAAAGTCATAAATTAATCTGCTCACGTTTCTTGTAATTCGGCGGTGAGGTTGAGAAAGAGGAAGACCAGACATACCTGTGCGTGAGGGCAGAGTTCCAGTGCAGGTGTGGCTCTAGCACATACCTGCGGCCTCAAGAGAGGCTGCACAATGTCCGAGTACGCCACTTGATCAAGCACATTTCGATCACGTTCTAACCGAGCACCCGTGTAGGCCTGTTCTCGCCTGGCACCGTCCAGGGCCTCTTGTATACTGACTAGCTCCCCCTGTAGACTGGAGGCTGCTACTTCCAGCCTTCCATAGGTTTGGAACGGATCCTCTTGCTCCTTGGAGGCTTTACCCAACTCAAGAATCTGCAGCAGCCTGAAGGAAAAACATAGAACGTGGCAAATTTCTAAAATTCCTGGTGAAATTTGTGCACATCTATCATTTTACATTCATGCATTGGACACTTTTTTCCAAGGCGACTTTTAGTGCGTTAAGGATCTACATTTTGTCAGCACGTGTTCCCTGGGAATTAAACCCACAACTGTCAACATTGCAAACGCAATGTTCTACCCTCATGCGTGTGTTACCTGCTAAAGGATGCGTCTTTGGAGCTGATGACCTGTTGTTTGGCATTAGGACCAAGGTAGGGATTCTGAGTCAAGTGTGGTTGCGTCAGAGCATTTTCTCTCTGAGCCGCATCTTCTGCTGTCTGTTCCAGCCTCTTCACCATTTCCTCCAGCTGCTCCATCACCGTCTTCCCCATGAGACGCTCTGCATCCTGGGCCAGACGCACAAGTTCAAAGGAGACCTTCTGATGGAGCAGCTGGTCACGAACTTCAGTCTGTCTGGAGGCGCAGTAGTTTTGTCTGGCCACCTGAAGAGCGAGGTCACCACGCACCACAGGAATATTAAGGAGGCGCGCGCAATCTCGTAATGCCAGGCGGACTGGGTCCAACATTAGAGACTGAATTTCGGATTGAATGGAGAGGACCTCTGAGCGCAGATCAGCCTCAAGCCTGTTCACCTGAGAGTAGCACAGAGGCTACAAAAGAAAACAATTAGAAAGCAAATTAAGAAAAACTTGAGAAATTTTTAACAATCTAGAAAGGAAATAACCCTCAAAGTTTTTTTTGTAGTTTGCTTATTTTGTACTGAACTGGATGTCAACTTTGCATTTCCTATTTTTCCTTTGCATTATCCTATTTTTTTTAACAATAATTAAGCAAATGGACACAGTTTTACATAACAGACTTATGTTAAAACATGTTAACAGAATTCAAATATAACCACTAAAATCAAGCAAAATTCACCTCTGTGATGCTGATCAGTTTCTGGCTGAGCCACTCTTTCGCTGCCTTGTCTCCGTGCTCCTCTGCCCTCTCTTTCACCAGCTGGTGCTGGGTCACTATGTACGCCCACTGCAGACGAGCCATCTCCTTTCTTCTCAGCTCTAGCTGTGCCTCATCCTCTTCTTCCTCACTCTCACTGCAGGAGCTCAGATTGGTCAGCTGGCAGTGTTTTGAGGTAGACATCTCCATCATATCTGAGATTCCCCTGAAGAACTGTCGCTGTGTGTAGACAGTTAACACTTTGGTTAACTGCTCCTGCTGATGGAGGAAAGGCTCCAGAGACAACTGAGAGAGAAGCACCGGGCCTCCTGGTGGAGGGGTTGAACAGGGAGTAGCTCCATCTTTACTTCTTAGAGAAGTGATGTTGGTGTGGAAAGGGCCTGCCAGTTTGGTGGCCTCCTTTGTCAGGTTCTCTACTGCAGAGTTTGTACACGCATTTTCAGTGGCCAAAGCAGAGGTGGCCTCCTTTATCATATTCCCTCCTTCCTGGAGCAGTGCTTGGGATGCAGAAGAGTTTGCGCTCCAGCTGGTAGCCAACATCTGGAGCTTGTTGAGTCTGCGCTGTTTTAGTTGCTTCTCCTTGCAAAGAGCTTGCAGTTCAGTCTCAAGGTCCTCAACTGAGACATCTTCATCTCCACCCAGCACAGAAGAGCCCTGTGATCCTACACCTCCATCCAGGGGTGAACAAGTCTTTAGGAGTTCTGCTAGTGTTGCCTCATCCAAGATGGGCTTCCCGGAGTCCTGGAGGGCCTTGTAAGCTTGCAATTCTTCTGGAGTCACAACATTGTTGCGATTCAGACGGTTACAGACGACACGCAAAAGGTGCAAGTTATCTGGTGATGTTTCAAATAACCAGTCAAACTCAGAACCTCTCAATGTGGCTGCCCGTGGGTACCCCAATCGTGACAGCACTTCCACAAACTGAGCCCCATCCAACATGGCTGCTTATCTGAGCTCTTCAGAGTTCTTCCCTTGTCTTAACATAGAATAAGCCCAACTTATTCTATGCATTCACAAAAATAAAGGGTCAGTTATGGGGAACACTGCATGATACAATGTGAAAACTTGACAGCAAAACAAACACGTCTGCCTAGTTAAATCTAAACAATGACATAACATACAATTCTATAGATTTATGCAAAACATATCATAATTACTACCAACAACTGAAACATCAACATCACACTTTTTGCCTATGTGCAGAAACACATCTGGTTCAACTCAACAGCTGCTTAGTAGCATAACATCTGAAATGTGTTTTACATGTTTAGTAAATATACATGTGTACATATAATATATATATACACACACACACACATAATATATATAATACAGTATTGTATTATATTGGACCTGACAGCTCATGATAGGATCCCACCTGCATTTATTGGTTGGCTTTTGGCTAGAAAGCAGGGGGGACATTAACACTGTTAATGACCCTTCTGGGAGTTTGGCTACATTCTTTATAAATCATTTTTAAACTGCGTTTTATTGTTCATTTATTTCTTTGCAACTTGAACTTTACTCTGATGTTAATGTACATCTTGCGCTCGATCTCCTAACTGTTTAACTTTCTGTAACTCTTTGGAAACACATAACCACATCGACCAAACTTAACCTTAACACGTTATCTCTGAACTGTTAACTAAAGACACCGTATATTTAACAATTAAACGCAAAAATATAGTCTTCAAATATACACATTAAAAGGTAGTTTCAGACACCTCACTAACTCTATAACTAGACCTGTAACTAAAGTAACTTTATCTTAACCCTAGAGGAAAACTAGTTAATAGTGTTTAGTTTAAAAACACAGGTTACTTTAAACGATTTCATAAACCTGAATGAACTGCTTGCTGGTTAGCTGAGACTGGTAATGCATTTGTAAGCGACTTTCTAAACGGTCTGAAAAGTGATACACATATTTGTACATATAAGATACATATGAAAACATTCATACCTCGAAAAACTGACACAGTTGTTTTAAATGTTATTAATCTGGTTAGTTTCTTGACAGCCGTTCAGTCAGTCAGTCAGCCGCTAGTTTCCAATGCCCGCGCGCTTGCTTACGTCACGCGACCGGGTGAATAATACAACGCGTTACTTTAAAACATGTTACTTAAAATTATTATTTATTAATTTAAATGTTACATACGTCACATACGTCAAATTTTATATCAAGATGAGTTTTAAAAAAATTTGAATCTTCTTTGGACCTAAGCGACGAATTGATTCATCCAATCAGATTAAAGCAAAATGTCACCTGACAGATGTGGGCGGGTCTCTCCTGTAAAAGCGCCTCGTGTGGAGCTTCGATCACAACAACAACAGCAGCAGAAATCAAGAATTTACAGTTTTTTTGCACGCAGTTTTGACAGATGTGTGTGTTAAAAGAGTCATTTCAAATCAGCATGTTTATCTGTGTTGCCTTTCGTTAAAATCAGTCTGTTTTAGCATAGAAAGACGATCTGTTGGCTCATTATACTTCTGCAAAAGTTTAACAGACGGTTAACCTTTTACTTTTCCTTGCGCTCTTTGTATTAACATATGCATGCGTTATTATTTCTGTTTATGTATGCAGTTGCATCAAACGGAGAGTCGTCATGGTTCAAGCCAAAACCTGGGTCCTGAAACAACACTTCGATGGATTTCCAAAAGACAGTGACTTTGAGCTGAAACTGGCGCAGCTCCCTGAACTCAAAGATGGAGGTTTGTGCTCTTAAGACTTCATGCTTCCCAGCTTTTGCTTCGTTTCATCCTGTTAAATTTTAGTTGACAGTTATTGTTCTGTTTCAGAGCTTCTTATTGAGGCTGTTTTTCTTAGTGTGGACCCTTATATGCGGTGAGTGAAAAGAGAATTGAAGGTGTTTTAACAAAGTCATTCATGCCTATTCAGTATTGTGTGAAAATCTAATCAACATGTTTCCTGAAACAAATTCTGTTTTTTTTCAAGACCGTACAGTCGTGTTCGAATGCAACCTGGAGATGTGATGATAGGAACTCAAGTGGCCAAGTAAGTTCATTCCTAATTCAGTTCACCAACATGAGAAAACATAACAAGCAACTCCATGACATTTTCCTTTGTGGAGAAACTTTTGAGATTTTGTTTTCAGTTGCGGGAGAATTTTGCTTGCAAACAAAAAAATAAGTGATGAAATTTGGATGAATTTGTTCTTGACATTTATAGGAGTGTGAGAATTATCATCAGCTTTTACCTGTTAAAGGATGCGTCTCAGTTGGTAGAGCACTGGTTAGCAGCGCAATAAGTTGCAGGTTTAATTCCTAGAGAAGACACATACTTTAAAAAAATAAATCATTTGTCAGTTAAAATGTGCTGTTTATGTTTTGACTGTAGAGTGATTCAGAGTAAGAATCCTGCATTTCCTGTGGGCTGTCATGTGATTGGTCGATGTGGGTGGAGAACACATACTGTGTCAGATGGGAGTGATGTCACTCCAGTGCTGGCTGACTGGCCTCAGGACGTCCCTCTCTCTCATGCCCTCGGAGCCATTGGCATGCCTGGGTATGAACCAGTCTGTCCTGCTTTCAAACCGCTGTGGATGTGTTAAATAAAAACATGTTTTTCCACCAGCGTTGTTTTCTTTTGCAAATGGCGAAATTCAAACGTTCTGTTGTTGTCAGATGATGTGAGCTTTGCACATCAAGAACCATAACTAATAACTGCTGACTTCCAGGAAAACTAAATGTGTTTTCTGATGTTCCTGAAGGGTTTATCAAATGTGTAACTTAAATGCACTGTAGGTCCTTTTGGATAAAAGTATCTGCCAAATGCATAAATGTAAAAACAAACATTATTTGTGCTACTCAGGCTGACTGCACTGTACGGTCTGGAGGAGGTCTGTGCCATCAGAGCAGGAGAAACTGTGCTGGTGAATGCAGCCGCAGGAGCGGTGGGATCCGTCGCAGGTCAGATAGCCAAACTGAAAGGCTGCCGGGTTGTGGGATCAGCAGGAAGTGATGATAAGGTGGCATATCTGAAAGAGCTGGGCTTCCACGAGGCCTTCAACTATAAGACTGTGTCCTCACTGGAGGAAGCCCTGAGGAGCTCTGCACCTGAAGGATACGACTGCTACTTTGATAATGTAAGAATCAATTCACTCTTAATAAGTCAGAACTGTATTGTAGTTTATCGTTTAGTAATAAAACTGCTTCATAATTCTGATTGTTTTATTTATTGCACTGTTAACCTGTTTGGTTTGCAGGTGGGTGGTCACTTTTCCAGTGTTGCTATCCCACAGATGAAGGATTTTGGCCGTATTGCTGTGTGTGGAGGAATATCTCTGTACAATGACATCACCCCTCAGACTGGTGCGTCTCTGATCCGCGTGTGATTCTCATAGTGATGTCACTCACTCTCAGTGTATCAGTAAAGGTGACATGAGGAGTTCAGTGGGTGTTTACTGTTTTCCATTTAAGGCAGAGTAGAGCAGAGAAGTGATGTACAGGCCAGGTATGGTGACCCATACTCCGAATTTGTCCCCGGTATTTAGCCCATTCAGTTAGTTCACACACACTGGAGTAGTGAGCTGTGAACACAGGGCAACTTGGGGTAAGAGGTCTTCAAAAGAACCTCAGTTATTTCCTGCCAATAACGTGTTTCTTGTGTTTGTTTTTGTAGGACCTTATCCACAGCTGCCCATGATCTTCAAGCAGTTGAGAATGGAAGGTTTCCTGGTGCGCAGATGGGAGCATAAAAACGAAGATTCGCTGAGGCGAATGTTGACCTGGATGAAGGAGGCGAGTTTTATTTTTACTCGTCATACTAAAAGAATTCTGCATCTGAATATTAACTTTATCTCATTTGGCATCACGTGTCTTGTTGGTGATTTGGTTTCTCTTGTGTTGGTGGTTTACAGGGAAAGCTGAAATGTAAGGAACACGTTACGACTGGCTTTGAAAACATGCCGGCTGGTTTCATGGGAATGCTGCGAGGAGAAAACAATGGGAAAGCCATTATTAAAGTCTGATGTTAAAGTCTGTCGTGGCTTCAGTAAATATAAAAGTGTTTTACTGAATATTTAGAGAATATCAGAAATATCTGAAGGACCAAAACTTTAAAAAACTGTAAACAGCACTGAAATTTCTTTAGTCACTGATTAAGTCACTGTTTGGTTTTTGATTTGATTTTTCATCAATACTGTATAAACAGCGACATCTTGTGGTTCACTTTAGATTCTCCACTAAAGGGCTTTTCCATCACTGTTTTCTCTTGATGGGCAAAATCTTATAGGGCAACATGCTGTGGTCTTTGGTCACACTTTTCAGCATTAAATTGTTGTTTTAAATTCATATCTGTAAGTATTTCAAATTAATAAAATAATAATACAAAGCTTGAACTGATTGTTTTTTTTATATTTCTATCCTAATTTTGTCTGATTTTAGTGGTTTCCCTTGTATTTGATACTTCTCAAAATTTCTGTTTGTCATGCGCTGGTTTGGTGCGATTTGGGCCTCAAACTAACTGTTTTTATTACATATAAGATACTAAAGAAATCAAATGATCAAGTGCTCAAATCACTTCAAAATTATATTATGAAGATAAACAAATATTCTGTCAATGTATTTGAACCAATAAACTTGTTATTTAAATTGCTCGGCTTTATTTCATTACATTTGGGCTTGAAATTGAACTGACTAAAGATTGTGTTACACCTACCAGAGGACATACAGAATAGGAAATACTTTAATATTTAACTTAATGTTAATATTTTATTAGGACCTGTCTTTAAATTAAAGGATGATCATAATTACATATTGATAATCATCACAAACGTGTGCGTGCAAGATACAGATTATTATTTGTACCTATTGGAACAGTTTTATTGTATTATTTGACAGTGAATATTTTGAGGATTTCAAGCACAACTGAGTCACAGTGATTCCGGGAATTCAGGAACCAAAACGAAAGTTTCCCAATAATCGGGATTAAGCTCATGATCCGCACGATGTTGCGTTTGTGCGCGTGTGTATTGATGCTTTGTTACTTTTTCGTGTCAATAAAGTTTTCGAAATAAATATTAAAGTATTTTGTTTCTTTTCTAGCTGGACTACAATCGCTTACGAACGTGTGCGCGCATCGATCGTGTTTCGTGACGTCACTGCGCGTAAGGAATCTGTCAAGTCATTCTGACTGGAAAAAAACATATTTTTCTTTCAGTTTAAATGTATTTGAAAAAAAAAGAATAAAGTCATTATTATGAGAATATATTCATATTTTGTCAATTTTCAGCACATATATTAAACGATTAGAGTCAATTTAATAGAAGTTTGTAGAGTGGGTGTGTAGCAGTAAGGCGGGGTTATGGAATCGTCGAGTGCCGTGATTGGATCGCTGCCATCACGGGAGGCGGGGCTAAAGCAGCGCTTATATAGAGCGAAGATGACGCAGGCGCACACTGTGCGTGTGAACTCGAGGGTCTCAGCAGGGCTGCAAATCCATTACAAACATTAAAACATCAAAATGATCATCGTCATTGAAGACAAGGTAAGAACATAAAACCAGTATAATTATATAAAACGTAACCTTCATAGGACAAGAAATAAAATATTTCGTGATTTTTATGAAACATAAGTTTATAACTTTTATTATAAAAGATTACAGCATTTTGCTTTTCAGACAGAATTAATAATTAGACGAACTGTGTTTATTATTAATGAAACGTTCCTGAAACACACAGTAACGTTACACAGCGTAGATTTACTAATCTTACTAGTTAAAAAAAAAAAGTCAACAGAGTGTGTTTGTCTCTTAACTTTATGAATTAAACTTTTAAAATAAGGTATTGAGTTCAGTTAGTTTGTTCTTTATGTGAACATGAATGGAAATGCAGCTGCTACAGGATTTACATTAAATTGTTTTGTGGGGCTTTTTTACAGTCAAAAAGAAGTGATATAAACAGAATATTAAATTGGCATTACATACATGTTTTGCGTCATATGCTTAAAATCTTAATCTTTTTTTTATAAACGAACAAAAGTTTGACAATCAGCTGTACTGTATTATTAAAAACTGAATTACAGCAATTGCAAAACAAAACTTTTAATACTGTATTTATATAATCGAGACATTTGCAGCTCTTGTCTTGCTCAGCTGTAATTACAGGAAGTGGCTGATCATCTGAGCATTACTAATATTGAAACTGTTGCTGCATCATCTTCTCCTCCCTGATTCATTACAGCCCATAATTACAGGACCTTTGTGACTACGTGAAAATTCTCCATCACTCTGCAGGTCTGTGTTTGAATGACCCTTTACTGCTAAATAATTCTGGGCTTTTCTTCGTTTCACAGACTGCATTTGACAATGCTCTGAAAAATGCAGGGGATAAATTGGTGGTGGTGGACTTCACAGCCACATGGTGCGGACCCTGCCAGAGGATCGCTCCATTTTTTAAAGTAAGCATTCACACTAACTTCAACTAAACATGTGACAGTATTCAAGAGTGGCACCTGGAGGTGTCACAATCCCAATGAGAACTCGGTCATGGGACACTCCGTCTCTGTTGTTATACTGTTGTCATGGCAACCTTTGGGGAAGTTTCCTTAGAAATTAAGACTGAATCACAAACAGGGAGAAATGAGAGATGGGTCACAAGACAAAGGAAAAACAATGTCAACAACAAACAATACAAAACTTTCATTCCCCGTTTACTTTTGGTACCTATTGCCTATTTCACTGACTGTCAGATGCAGGTGAATTTGTTACTGTCGTAGACAATAAAAGCAAAATGCACATGCAAATGTCACAGACGAAACGAAAGGAATTTGAAGTTCAAAGGAAACCCTTTTTTTTTTTTAATAACTGCATTTCTTCTCCACAGCAACAGTCAGAAATCCCGGATAACTCAAATGTTGTGTTTCTAAAGGTGGATGTGGATGAGGCACAGGTTAGTGATCTGCTCTCCTCTTACAAAATGAACTGTAAAGGTTTCACACACACCATTCTTTTACGTGGCACAGAGACGTTTTACACTGAAACCCCACACGGATGAGCAGCCCAGAAGTGTATTTGCATGCTCACAGACAAACCATGAGTACCAGATGAAAACTGGACCCTGTGCAAAAACCTTCCAGCAGACATTATTGTGCTGCATGTTGTTCACCAGATGCTTTGCTGATAGTGTTATTTGATACACAGTGTAGCGCTCTGCAAGGATATTAGCCGTCATTCAGTTTTATCAGTTAGACCGTGACAGTGCCAGAAATTACAATTCTGATGTTGGTTCTGTTGTTATGGTTACACTGTCTGTTATTACACTGCTGTGTTCATTAGCGTCTGAGTGTGTGTGTTTGTGTCTGAAAACTGACTTTTCCATAAATGTTTGTGATTTGTTAAAATGTCACAGTTTTGCTTGACATTTAATTCACAAGTACGGATGGCAAACGTAAACATTAAAGGTGCTTGGAGGATCTGTAACAGTCCACATAATCCACTGACCATTTTCAAACAGCTTAATTTTTATGTGCAAAAGATTAATTAAACTGAACTGAAAATTAAACGCAAGATATTTCAAGTTCCAGGTCATTAAAGCCAATACAGCCATGAAGCCATTTTGTTGCTGACAAAACTATGAAGGTCTACAAACCAAAATGAAATGACACTATTAAAGATTTTATCATCAAACACCAGACTGAATAAATCTATTCAGACCCCACACCCACCCTGGCTTTCTCTCTCTCTTTCTGTGTGTAGGATGTGGCCAGTTTCTGTGAGGTCAAATGTATGCCAACATTCCAGTTTTATAAGAATGGGAAAAAGGTAAAACATTTTTAAAATCTTCCTCTGCCTCTTTTAAAGAATGACATTAAATACATTTTGCTTAAAAAGCCAATTGGTTTCCCTTAAGCGGATAGTTCACCCAAAATCAGAAATTTGCTATTAATTAACTGACCCTCAAGATGACATTTGTAGGTGACCTTTTCTTCAGTAGAAATCTCTTTAATTTGGATGAATAAAAATATTCTTTTATAATACTTTTGAGGAGGCTGTTAAAATGTATCTGTGATGTAATTGTGAGAAATCTGTTTTACAGATTAAGGAATTTTCTGGGGCAAACAAAGATGAGCTGCTGGAGACGATCAGCTCACTTAGAGCATAATGAAAACAAACATGCAAACGTCTACAAACCAACTGATCCAACAGCTAAACTTCTGCTGTACATCAAGAACATTCTTATCATCTTATCATTCCTCTTTTGTTATATGTTACAAACAGAAACATACATTCAACACTGTGTGAAATGTTTTTGCCTGCAATAATGGCCTAATGTGTCCAATGTATTTTTTGTTGGCTGTGTATGAAATTAAAAGAAATCAAAAGTGGCTCATAGTGTGTTGTTTTATAATAAACTGACTAGATGAAGGGTTTACGTCAAGTTACATGACAGAGGCAAGCTGAACAAACTGAAAGTTTAATCAAGTTTTTAGAATGAACAGAGTGAGAATTACAGTTAGTTTCCTAATGTTTGTGTTTTCTGTTTCAATAAAAACATGAAAATAGTTTATATACATGTACACTGAACAATCACATCAACATTTTTACACATCGTACAAGTTCATGTATATAGCAGCATATACTTAATACTGTTTCATTTTCTACATGAAAAAATACAGCTTTAATTTACAAAACCACCTCAGAGGAAAAGACAAAATGTGTTGTTTACAATTCTCTGATGTTCAGACTCAAGCTCACGTAGTGAGACACATTAAAAATTAAAGTATCCAGATTTTCTTTTCCTGAAAGATTAGAAACAAAACATTGTCAGATTCAGGTCTTTATTAAATGATTCTAACATGACACATTAAAGTCTGGTGCTTTTCTAATAATTTAGTTAACTGGTTTCAAATAATCAGCTATTCTAACATCAAAGATTTACATCTTTTATATCATCTTTGTGCACAATATGGTCTGCAAGTTTCTTTCACATAGACAGGTTTTGAAAAAGTCTTCATAGCTTATTCGAGTCGTAGATCAACACAATCAACACAATGAAATCAGATGACGGCTGCAACATGTAATGAAGTGAGTGACCAGCTGAATCACTGGAAACACTACACAGCAAAAAAACTGCAAACCAACAGTTCTCCAGTAAGACCCTCATCTGCTCCATTAAATGTGAGTCAGCGAGCAGATACAGAAACACTGAATGAAAGCAGAATCACTGTATAATTCATCACACTTTACGGCTGGATTCAAAGCAACTGCTGTAAATGTGACATTTATTGTTACCGTTACTACAGTGTTTGATTTTCTTACTGACAGGAAGCAGATTTTCTTGTCTTTCAGATCTGACAGAAGCGTCTAGTTTGAGGTTTGTGGGCTAATGCTGTGTGTGTGAATGACATTAGCTGTAAAGATGTGCTGAATTCTTACAGTTATTTTGGGATTTGTTTACCTCGAACAGTCATATCCAGCCCATCCCTGACTGCAGTGACACCTGTTGGGTCGGATACATCTGCCTCCATTTAAACAGGGTTTGTTACATACCGCTGAGAACACAAAACATCTGCCATTAATCCTGTGTCTGTATATATATAATTATTACTATTATATTACTGTTGTCAACAGCAGACATACTTCCATCAGACCGAATGCAATAATTGGATAAACATTTGTACCTTCCTTGTCTTGTAAAATGCTTCTGGAAAAAGATCGTCTACCCAGTCTTTAAGAATTTTACTACGTCAACATTAAACAGTTTCTTACAGGGGACGTGCCTGGATATTAGCGTTGCCAAACTTTTTGTCTGCCCCAGAGATATTTGTCTGAAATTCAGTTGTGATAAACGGTCATGTGGCCACACCTTACACAGCTGAATCAACAGGCAGACACACTGCCAGTGAGTACCAGTAAAACCAGTCCATCAGCCACTGGCTGAACAATCATTCTGTACAGCCATCACCTCAGTACACAGTGTACATACAGCTTATTCCATGCTGACTTTATTTAGTGCAGTTTAAACAGAGGCTTTGCTTATTTGGTTTAAACCACATGATGAAATTACATTTCAATTATATAACATTACACACACACACACACTCACCGTTATGGCAGCGTGTGCCCGTCCAGCCTGCTGGGCACTCACAGTGATATGGAGCTACACAGCGTCCTCCATTGAGACACGGCAAAATACAGATCGCTGCGGTTACAATAACACACACACACACACACAGGATGAATTTTCTCATGCTTGTTACATTTGTGGGTTCTGACTTCCTGAAAAACACTAAATCTTAGAGACAAGGTTTCAGTTCTGCAGAAAATGTGTGTGTGTGTTTTCAGTTCAGAAATACATAAAACTATCAGCGCTGAGAAATAATATAACATAATAAAATATTAGATGTGGTGTGTGTGTGAGCACTTGAAGGACTTACGCTCTTCGCACAATCTGCCCATCCATCCCTCTGGACAGGAGCATGTGTTTGGTCTGAGACACACACCTCCATTCTGACACTGCAGCCAACACACAGCTATATAAACACACACACACACACGATGATAAAACACTTATAGTGATAAAGAACACTTATAAAATTGGTGCACAAAGGGCAAAATATCAACGGCAACTTCCTCAAGCCTGAAATTCCACAACTGCCCATAAAAAAAACATGCAGCATACAAAGAAACAGATTAATGTTCAACCCTGTAACCTGATCAGAGTCAGTTACTGCAAACGCCCAAATCAATCCTGCCAAACACCCAAAGACATGCTGGAAGATTTTAATGACGTTAAACATCAACATGACCAAACATTAAACTCTTTACAGCGCACCACTCATGCTGAAGAGTGTTAAAACCCATCTCTAACTCAACCCTGTTACTCAATGGCTATCATAGAAGTGAGAAGTTCTTTAATACTAATTGTTTAAAACCACTTAAATCACAGATAATAATTTAATAGACATTTTAAATGTGGTATATTTACAATATCATATAGACAGAGCATGTAATACTGGGGCTTTGTCTGTGTACGTTTACTGAGACTTTGAAAACCAAAAACAGAATTTGTACATCTCAAGCCATTGACTAGCAGTGTTGTCTTATGGTTATTAGCTGTAGGAACAGCATTTAAAGTACCAGGATGTACAAGCCCAGTTAAAAGACAAAGAATTAAAGATGAAGAAAAGGTCCCTGATGGCCAGTTTTTTGTTCTACCTCTGCAGGTAGGGGAAGGGGTCCATGTGCCGTTCTCCAAGCAAATACTTCTGCTAGAACCCTCCATGGTGTAGCCTGGGTAACATGAGTACACCACCACATCTCCAAACTGGAACATCACCCCACGGACCACCCCATTTGCCACGTACAGAGGCGGGCCACAGGACACCCCTGTGTGTGATCAAAATGGACCGAACCAGTTGGTTAGAAGATTCTCAGCAAAGCTGAGCAGTTCATGGAAGAACTAAAGAGCTTTGTGGTTTTTCAAAGCTTGGTTTGATCCTGCACTTCTGTTTTTTTACATCTGATAACACTGACGCTTAAGTGAAGTGAGAGACAAAGTGAGTTTGGTGTGAAATTCAGCTGGTCTCACTTCACAAAGAAAAGAAACTAACAGCGTAACGTTAGAAGTTTAAACGTTTGGAATAAATGGAGAAGAAAAACAAACATGCAGGCAGGAATACATTCACAAGCACACATATCCAACATGCAAAAAACATCTAAATATCACCCACAATGCAACAGCACAGAAACATCAACCAACTGTGAGAAACAGCAGTTTGATTGACAGATTTAAGAAATGAGGTGACAGATGTAACGATTATTAAAAGTGTAAGAAAATGGCACGCAATAAACACATAATCCACAATTAAACGTGACACGGTCAACAAACACAAAGACATTTGCACCCGAGTACCTGCCAGACCAGAGTTTCTACAATTTAAACCATTTATCCAGCTAATAAACCTCTAAAGCTAACTAATAAAACTCTCACATTTTGTCTTTTTGAAAAACAAGACTTGGAAACAGACAAACATTTGTGTGCACATAACGTTCATGCAACATGTTTGTGAGACACTGAAATAATTGTATTTAATTAAGTTATTCTTTATCTTGTAGGGCAACTGAAAAGCAAACAACAGTTTGTACTTACTCTCACACACTGCACTGATGGGGGTCCAGGTCTGATCACTTTTGCATGTTAAGGTGGTGGTAACTTTTGCCTGGTTACCTTTAACCCGCTGACCCTTAGGACAATTAACTGGTACTGACTGGCCGACCAGGAAAGCTGTCTGTGTAACATCACTACTGACTCCAGTCCAGCCAGGAGGAGGGGGGCAAGATTTGGCTGTGAGGGAGATGAGAATAAATTAAAATATGAATTGAATGAAAGCAAATTTGTCAGCCCCAGTATTTAAAAGAAGGCACTATACATATAGACATACGTATACAGATGGGGAAGGGTGAACTCCAAGAGCCATTTCCTGTACACATGATGAGAGACTCCCCCTGCAGTGTGTACCCTTTCTCACAGTGGAACTCCACAGCACTCCCGCTGGTCAGGTTGTGTTCCTGCACCCTTCCGTTCTGTAAGGGTGCCACCTTCTCACAGCCTCCTGGAACTGTTTATGCATTTGTGAAAAAGACAAAATACAGAACTCAACCTGGAATCTCACTTATTATGTTCCTTAAAGCGACAATATGTAAGTTTCGCCTCTTCATTGACATCTAACTTTTAAACACAAAATCGCATGTTACTTGAAGAGTTACTTTCTTTATGTGGATGACAAGTTTAAATTCTAAACAACTAATGTAAGAATAAGCTACAAATGCAGCTTCATCTACAACATCCAGACATTATCTTTCTATTTACAGACAGACATTTCCCATTTCCCAATCAGACCAGACAGCTGAAATGATAAATCATTACTATAAACTTACTGTTGTGAATCAGGGTAAGTTAAGGAGATTGTGTTGAACACTGATCTGTCATGCCAATAACTGATTTTTGTTCATTTTTGAGTCACAAACTGTTCTTACTTTCACATGCTGGTGTTGGTAAACTCCACGTTCCATTGGCCTGACAGGTGAGGTTCTGTGATCCAATCAAACTCAGCCCTGAGTGACACTTATAGCTGACAGTACTTTGGTACGTCTCACCACTGGACACAGAAACTGCATTGTCCACCTTTGGCGGTGGGCCACATGACACCGCTGCAATGATACATTGGATTAGATGTCTGATAATACAAGAAAATAGTCTAGAGGTTGCATATATTTCAAGTCCAAATATGTGTAAATAAATTATTTTGTATGTTCTAATAAGGACAAAGCCAACAGGTCTGAGGATTTATTTATTGTAAATTTCACTGAAAAGTCTTACGTGCACACAGTGGTTGAGTTCCACTCCATGTTCTATCACCCTGACAGGTCTGAACAGAACTTCCCTGGGTAGAGAATGAAGACTCTTGGATTATCAATGTTACTCTGAATTACCACTGTTAAGCAGTGTTCATAACAATTGTGTTTTTCACTCTGAACAAAGCAATCAGGTAACGTCTTCAGAACGTTGACTGACGTTCTCCCGATGTTATCAAAAATCTTGCAGTAATGTTAGCAGACCATTTTGTTATGCTATATATCATATACAGTAAATTCAGATCATGATATTCAATGTGAAGTTAGATTATTTGCCAACGTTCCTGTGGTTTGGCTACAAAAACATCTGGCAAGCAATTTAAAACATGTCTCAACAGTAAATCATTTTCCACTACGTTTAACAGTTATGTGTATATACAGCAATATACCTGCAGTTCAAATCCTGTCAGACAAGAATAACTAATAATATCTCCATAGCTGTAGCTCTCGCCCTCAACCAAGCCATTGAGAATGATGAGTGGCTTTTCACAAACAACAGGTACACAAGACTCTGAAGAGAAAGGTGGGGACCATTTGCCAGAGGCCTAGATCAAAAAAATGGAAAATCATTATTGTGATTATTAAAGACTAAACAACAGTGTTTGCTGATTTCAACATGAATATCATATATATTCTTAGCATATTACTTACTGCACATTCAGACAGTCCAGGTCCCTCGAGATAGTACCCTGGTCTGCAGGAGATTGTGACGGTGCCCCCTACTGGTGTGAGCTGTTTCCCTGTGATGACTATGTGAGTGAGGTTGGCAGGCAGGTGGCAGGGTGAAGGTCGACACCTAACGCTGTGTTTGGACCAGGTGCCGTCACTTTGACAGGTAACAGAATCTGTTTTTGTTGCCAACTCAAAGCCCTCTTTACACCTGCATCAAACATAAAAAGGTTTATTAGCTGCAGGAATAAACAATGGTACAATTTCCTGAAATATTATTTCAAATTACCTGTACTGAGCTTTGCTGCCATAGGTTAACGCCATTCCAACAGTCTCTGCATTTGGGATCAGAGGAGGCACGCCACATGACATAGGTTCACAGGTCAGATTGGGCTCCCCCCACCTGCCCAACCTACCACAGGAGATTTGGGGGGAACCTTTCAGATGATAGCCCGGCCTACAGCGGTAGGTGACTGTATCAATGGAGTAGCCAGTGCTGCCCTGAACAACAGCATTAGGCACAACTGGGGGAGGGCTGGAACATCTCCCTCGTGTGCAGATAGGTACTCCTGGACTCCACACTCCACCTTTGTCACATATGGCCTCCGTGGGACCAAGAGTTTTGTAGCCTTCATCACATCGGAACCGAATGCTTGCTCCACAGGTGTGATCTCGGCCAAGGACAGCACCATATCTCAGCACTGGGGGATTGCACACACACGGTCTGCATTCTGGAACATTTCCTAGCCAGATTCCTTCTGCTGCACATCTTAAAACTGGACTGCCAACTATCTCATAGCCTGGGAAGCAGATATATTCTACAACATCATCAAAATTAAAACTTGATCCATTCAGGTAGCCATGGCTGATGTCCTCAGGTGGTTCACACGTGACTATGTCGCATCGTGGAGGAGGGTCATCCCACAGTCCATCGCCTCTGCATATTAAAGAAGGATTTCCTGTCAGGACGTAACCAGCGTCACATTGATACCTAACCATACTGTTGAAACCATAATCCGTGCCCGTTACTCTGCCATTTTCAATTACTGGTGGTTGACCACAGTTAGCTTGGAGACACTTTGGGGGAGGTTCACTCCAGCTGCCATTAGACAAACAAACGCTGGTTGGTGCCCCCTGAAGGATGAAACCGAGATTGCAGCTAAATAACAACCTCTTACCAAACGTGTAGTCATCTCCTCTCACTAAAACATCCTTTGACATGACAGGGCGCCCACAGGAAACTGCTTTACACCATGGAGCTTTGTTGTCCCATTTCCCATCAACTTGGCAGGTTCTAGTTTCAACACCCTGTAGGACAAACCCATCATGACACTCGTAGCGAATAACTGCCTTGAAGTGAAAGGACTTTCCAATTACCTCACCATTTGCAATGCCTCCAGGATCACCACATGAGATTGGCACACAGCGAGGAGCTTCATCGCTCCACTGATGCCCAGAAATGCACTGTCGGACAGTCTGTCCGCTGAGTTCGTAACCCTCCTCGCAGCTGTACTCCACAAGACTGCCAAGTTCACTATGTGTTACCATGACTGATCCATGTTCAGGGGTAGGTGGAGTCTCACACTGGGCAGGAGAACACATAGGGGCAGTTCCATTCCATGTGCCATCCTCCTGACACATCAACAAGACAAAACCAGTGACTTCGTAACCAGCATGGCAATGATACTGAACCATGGATCCATATAAAAAGCTGTTATCTACTGGTAGTTGTTGGCCTGTATGTGTTTCATGTTCTACTGGTGGGTCTTGGACCTTTATGTAGTCACCAAAATCAATATGTGGAGGCAGGCCACAGTCAGCAGGAGCACATATGGGCTCAGAGCTGGACCAGCCATGTTCTTCACACGTGAGATGATTATTACCAACTAGTAGGAAACCTGGGAAACAGCTATAAAAGATGGTGACCCCAAACTTACGGTCCTGTCCTTCAACAAAGCCATTCTCAATGGGTTTGGGGACAGAACAGTAGATCTGCACACAGGAAGGAGCCTCCTGGTCCCATTGCCCATTTTCCAGGCAGGTGAGTGTTTCTGGGCCTTGTAAACGGTATCCCCTTTGGCAGGAATATGTAACAGATTGGCTAAACTGAAGCCTTGAGTACCTAACAGAGCCATTGGGAATCTCTATGGGTGCAGCACACTTTACAGGGTGACATAATGGTAAATTTCCTATCCACAATCCACTTTGACCACAAAGAACAGTACTGTTACCTACTAGGTCATATCCTGCTTTACAGCTATAGATGGCAGTACTAAGGTACATAAGTCCATGGACGTCCACAATTCCATTTGGTATCTCCTCAGGCTGTGGGCATTCAACAGGAACGCACTGAGGATAGGGTTTGCTCCAGTTCCCATCTGCTTGGCAGCGGACAGAAGCTTCCTTTCGTAGAGTAAAGCCATTCATGCAAGAGTAGGTCACCACACTTCCAAAATAGGACAATGTATTAGATGGGTCACCGAAGGGTACCTCAGGGGCAGGTCCACAGGACACTTGTTTACAGACAGGGAAAGAGTCATTCCACTCCTGGGATGGGGTACATCGAAGGGTTCGTGCACCATGAAGAACATAACCATCCTCACAAGAAAGCTCCACAGTTCCTGAATCAGAATCCAGTCCACGCAGTACGAGGTGGTTCTCCTCCAAAGGTGGTTCGGGGCACTTAACTGGGGAACAACGTGGTATTACACTCTTGTCCCACTTTCCAAACTTTAAGCAAGTCCATGTAGAATCTCCAATAAGTTCATATCCCTCATTGCAGACAAATTCCACTTTACTGCCCACTTCAAAGTTGGAGCCATGATAGCGGCCATTTCTGATATCAGGTGGGGTAGGGCAGGTAAGGAGGACACACACAGGAGGGTTGCTGTTTGACCACTGCTTGTTGGCCATGCATATACGTTCAGGCTTTCCAGTTAGACGATAACCATCATTGCAAGCATAGGTCACCCTGCTGCTATACACATAGCTGCTCTTTCTTATTTGACCCTATGGAGACAAAATAAACAAAAACACATTTTATATTGTATGTGAAGGTATTCAAAATTACATTGAAACCAAAAATTACAATTGTCAAATACCAAGCAAAATACGACACTGATGTGTATTATATTGATTCAGAAAAATAGTAGATTGCAATGTATTTACCTGAATAAAGCCGTTTGCCAAGCGAGGTGGGGTCAGGCAAGAAATAGGCTGGCATGTGGGCAAGACGCCCCCCCACTCACCATTGGCTTTACAAATCCTCCTTTTCTCTCCTCGAATGAAATAGCCTTTATCACAGCTGTACGCAATCACAGCTCCAAAACTATAATTGCTTCCACTTACGTAACCCTTCTCAATACTCTCAGGCTTCGAGCATCTTACAGGCATACAGCCAATCTCGAAAGGTAAAGGTGTCCACTCTCCCCCTATTAAGCACTTCAGTGTTCCTGTGGTGTTGAGAACAAAGCCCTCCTCGCACTTGTAGTTCACCTCTGTGTTGCTTGGATACTTTGGCTTGTTGATGGAGTCCAGAATGGCATGAGGCACATCAAGGGGCCGCTGGCAGAAATTGGCAATACAGTGAGGAATACCAAAGCCATCTGGGGGTGCCCACACACCTTGGGCATTGCAGAACAGTTTTGTATTATTTCCAGCTATATAGCCATCATCACAGAAGTAGATCGCTGTGTCACCAAACAACTGGTGTCCAGTATCAGGTAATGCGTGGTCAACTGGTGGGGGTGGCCCACAAGACCGCGGTACACACTGAGCAGAATCACGGGTCCAGTTGCCACTTGAGAGGCATTCTTGAGTTTCTACTCCAAGCAGGGTGTAACTACAACAAGACATAAGTACACGTGTGTCAAGTTCAGCTTTTGTTACAAAAATAACTAAACTAAAAAGCAGATTTAAAAACATCAATGAATGACAAACCACTACCACCCAAAATCAGTTCCCACTACTATTCATATACTCAGGTACAGAAAGGCACTTAGCACAAGCAATACATATCTGAAGAAAGTTACCCGTCTTTGCAAATATAGTAGATCCGGCTCCCCCGTGTAAAGTTGTCCCCCTTAATAACTGCGTCCCTCAAAGGAGGAGGTTTACCACAGTCCACTTTGGCACAGACAGGCAGAGGAGATGACCACTCTCCTGTTGCCTCACACTTCAGCTCCATGGAACCCTGTAACCTTCACAACAACTTCACAGTGTTAATACATTCACTGAC
>JAZGTK010004672.1:0-11822 GCA_036877625.1 Ambastaia sidthimunki
TATTAGATTTATTATAAACAAATATATTTTTTGTTCCAGAACGAGATTGCAAAAAAAGGATTTATTTGTGCATCAGAGGATTGCTAATATCATAGACTATCAGCTCATATAATATTTAGCTTGACGTCCTGAAGTTTGTCAACATTTTTGCACTGTCAGAGGAAAGTAACAAGTATTTAGTGGTTTAGTGGTAACAGGCTTCTTGTGGAACTAAGATGGCAACACAAACGCTTCTATGTTTGCTATTATTAATCACACACCTAATGTATCCTTTGCTCTTCAATTGTTGTATAAGTGCTGTAAAACATTCTTTCTTTGTCAGGAAGAACGAAAGAAATATGAAATTGCCTGATGCATTTATGTTATTCTGACCAAAATCACTTGAAAGCACGTCACATCATAATTAGGATTTTTAATATTATAAATAATACATTTTATTAATATTATAATTAATAAAAGCTCATAAGATCCTTCTTCCAGAATTAGTTAAAGGAAAAAATTCTCAAATCAGAATGCAATTAAACTTTTTGTATTTAAGTGTCTTTTATGTAAAACAAATTTGAGTTTTAAATTGTCATATGTCTGTGTCTGTACTACAAATATTATACAAAGCAGTATTGAATTAAACCTCCTGTTTGAAGGCGATAATTATAATTTAGACCCCCACGTTTGTTAAATCCTAATTGAATGTGTGTACAGCATGAAGCTCTGGGCCCCCAGTATGAGGAGTTCCCCTCTCTGGAGACTGAATCAGTGACAGGCTGCACCAGTATGCAAAGGCTGGGTGCCAAACTTGGGTGAGTCACACACAATCCCTCACAGCCTTTCAGACTAGACAGCGTCATGGCGAGCAGGTCTTGGATCTGCTAGACTGATCATTGTGTCTTCTTGACAATTGGGGATCCACATTCAACTCGCTGCCAGTTTGACGGATGGTGTAGTAACAACAGCACCAGCAAAGCTTGACTCCTAACCTAATGCAGTCAGGCAGATTCAGTGAAGCTGGCTGACATAGACTGAAAATTGTCATAATTGTTTAAATGCTTTTTAATAGTCCTGAAAGCATATTTATCAGTGATGTTTTGCATCATTTGCCATAATGTTCTTCCTAATTTTCAAAAGTGTATACATTTATTACATGGTACATTTATTTTTTACATGATAAATAGTTTCTTTCTGTTATTGTAAATTAAAAATATTTGTAGTATATGCTTTTTTGTTTGTTAAAAACCTGAATTTATATACAATTTGTAATAAAAAATATATTGCACACAATATAATGATACATTTTTTTTAATTTTACTTAAAAATTAAAATATCAACATGTAAAGCGGAACTATTTTTTATTGTTAAACCCTGCATTGTGTGATACAGTTTGCAGGATGACGGTGTGTGTGTGTGGTGTGTGTGTGTGGTGTGTGTGCACTGCAGGTTTATCTCAGGGCTGATTCAGCGAGTGAAGGTGGAGGCGTTTGAGCGCATGCTTTGGCGAGTGTGTAAAGGTTACACCATCCTCAGCTACGCAGAGGTGGACGAGAGCCTGGCTGATCTCGACACAGTATGCAAACATAGTGTTCCATCCTCCAAACTAGAACACTGAATTCTGTATTACATTCAAATGATTTGGTTTCTCAGAATATGCTGCATGGTGCAAACACGTCTCTGTGTTTTTCACAGTTTCAGCGTGTTAATAATGCGTCTGCTAATACATTCAGAGTGATTGTGTGGTTTGTTTACGCTTGTGTTTGTGTGCGGCAGGGTGAGATTAATAAAAATGTAGTGTTTCTCATCTCCTTTTGGGGTGATCAAATTGGACAGAAGGTTCAAAAAATTTGTGACTGGTAAGTAAAGGCCTTGGTGGCAGACTACAAATTTATCTTTTTTTCTTAATTAATTCTTATTGGGGCTGTTCATAGTTTTGACATATATATATATAGTGACAATATAAAATACCAATGCATAATTTATAATATTTTTTCTTTATTGTTAAACAAGTTACCACTGTCATCTTTACCCACATCCCGAAACCGACGAAGAGCGAGCCGATGTAATGGACAATCTGCGCACACGTATTCAAGACTTACAAAATGTACGTGCTTTCCGTCTTCAGTTTCTGCTGAGAGAATTAAATTACTGGATGTTGTTACTGGTCTGTCCTCTGTGAAATGCTGCAGATATTAGATAAGCGATATAAGATACTGTATATTACAGTCCCCAGAGTAATGCCGCAATTAAACTGTTAAATAAGCGATCTTTGCGCGTTAGGTTTTGCACCGCACGGAGGATTACTTGAAGCAGGTCTTGCATAAGGCATCCGAGTCAGCACATTCTTGGGTGCTACAAGTGAAGAAGATGAAAGCTATCTACCACATCCTCAACCTCTGCAGCTTTGATGTCACCAACAAGTGTCTGATCGCTGAAGTGTGGTGCCCGGTTAGTGACCTGACTGACCTCAGGAGGGCGCTGGAGGAAGGCTCTGTGAGTTTGCGTCATGCCATTTTATTCATCCCAATGCCATACAAACTCGAAGAAATTAGAGACATTGTTATTGTTTTTATTGTTTATTTATTTATTTTTTTCCTATTAGTTATATGTTATGTATACACTATTTTGATATGTGAACAATTTTTGTCTTGTTAATTGATTACAATGTGACTAGCAATAAGGGAAAACACTGTTAAGAAAGTTAAAAGATTTGTTTTACTGTGCTGTCTAGACAGATAAGTGTTGTAACAGCAGTCTCTATTAATTTCCTTAATAGAGAAAGGGTGACGCGACTGTCCCATCCTTCGTGAACCGTATCCCTAGCAACGACACCCCACCCACCCTTCTGAGGAGCAACAAGTTCACCTCCGGCTTCCAGAGTATAGTGGAGGCTTATGGAGTGGGTGACTATAGAGAGGCCAGCCCAGGTGAATAACTATTCAGTATAATGTTTTTTTTTGTTTATATAGGTATAAATATATAGATAAATAAAAAGTCTTGACTAAAACAATTAAAACAGAATTATTGTTGTTAATGTGATTGTTTTTCTTTATACCACAGCTCCTTTTACCGTTATCACCTTTCCCTTCCTGTTTGCGGTGATGTTTGGAGATCTGGGTCACGGTGCAGTCATGACCCTGTTTGCTTTGTGGATGGTGGTGACTGAGAAGGACCATACACGGAGACGACCAGGAAATGAGGTCAGAAGAACCAAGTAATTCAATAAAAAGTAATTGTTATGGAAAATTGTTAAATTTCCAATTTTAAACATAAAATTGTTATATAACGGTTAAGAATTGAGCCATGAAGTGCTCTTATTTAAACATCTGTTTGGTTAATCTTTAAATGGTGTTTTGCTCAGATCTGGAGGACATTTTTTGATGGACGGTACATCATGCTGATGATGGGAATGTTCTCCATGTACACTGGACTCATTTACAATGACTGTTTCTCCAAATCCCTCAACATCTTTGGCTCCTCCTGGAGCGTCAAGGCCATGTTTACAGAACAGCAGTGGTCGTAAGACAAAACACAAATTTAATATAAATATAAGATAATAATCTGTTTGTTTGGAAGGCATGTCTGATGTGTAATTTTGCTCTGTGTTTAGATGTGTTTCAAGGTTTCAGAATAGTCATACATGTCAATGCGGCCTGTAATTTTTCCCTGTTTTCTGTCTCAGAAATGATACTCTACAAACGAATGCTTTACTAACCTTGGATCCAAACATTTCTGGCGTTTTTTCTGGACCTTATCCATTAGGCATTGATCCAGTGAGTACACTCTCTCTCAAGGTTTATAAACACACACTTCTGTGGATGGCAGCCACATTGTGAAAGAAGACACTGAGGCTCAGAGTAATTCACTGATGTAATTTACAGAGCTCTAATTTGTTGTGGTCGATTGGCCCATAGATTTGGAACATGGCCGTGAATCGCCTGGCTTTCCTCAACTCCTACAAGATGAAGATGTCTGTTATCATCGGAGTCATCCACATGAGCTTCGGGGTGGTGCTCAGTGTCTTTAACCACCTGTGAGTGAGAGATCGAATAATAGAGCAACACAAGCTTTTGAATCTGATTCCTAGAAAACACACAAACTGTACAGGTTACCTCAAGCTATAATCCAAAATCACTTTGGACAAAGCCAATGCCAAATTGGCTCATATAAATTCACTACCCATACGCACTACCCATATTTAAGAGCTCCACATTTGCATGATACATTTTTGTGTGAATTAAAAATTCACATTTTATCACGACTCAGAGTTGTAATTTGTTTGCATCTGATTTGCTGTTCATATTCATAACCCTTAAAGGGGTCCAATTTGGCCTTGTCTTGATTATGTTTTTGGGGTGCACTATAATACTGATTTATATTTAGTTTGTCAAAAATGAATTATTTTTCACATATTGTACTTCTGTTCTACACTGCTGATTCCATTCTCTTAAAACGGCTGTTGAGTACCTGGTTCTACAAAGCCCTTTTTTCAAAATTTTGCAATTGGCTCAGATTGGTTAGCTGGCCCAGTGTATTGCAATTGGCTAACCACCTAGTGCGTGTTGTCTGGAAATATCATAAAGTTGACATTTTCCTTCCAGCTGTTTATTATAGTCCTTAAAGAAAACTCTTTTTCAAAGAGAATATTTGAAATGCATTGTAATTTTGCAATTACACGCTAACCACAGTTAGAGTAAAAACGCTTAAATTCTTTTTTAAATGCTTTCTTATTTAAAAAGAGCACAAGAAATGTTTTAACAGTAACCATCTTATTTTAAACAAAAAGACATTTGAACTTGATGTACCTGAAACACTATAGATTTAATTTAAAAACATTCTGACTACTCCAGTTAACACATCAAACAGATCTAAATGTTACTAACACGTAACCCACATCCACCCTAAAGAAATGGTTAAAATAACATACTTCATACAGAATCAATATCAATCATAGATTCAATCGTAGATTAGACAGACTAGAGAAGTACTTTCTATATTAGGCTTCTGTCTCTTCACTCTTTTCCTTTCTCTGTATCTACAGGCACTTCAGACAGAAGTTTAAGATCTATCTTCTCTTTCTACCTGAGCTGCTTTTTCTGCTTTGTCTCTTTGGATACTTAGTCTTCATGATTTTTTATAAATGGCTGGCGTTCTCGGCGCGAGACTCCCGCCTGGCTCCGAGCATTCTCATCCACTTTATCAACATGTTCCTAATGCAGGGGAGTGCCACCACGCCTCTGTACCCTGGGCAGGTGTGTGTGTGATTGTGTATATGCGCGTGTGTGACTGCATCATTCAGTCTGCCTGATGTCTGTGTGTTCATCCTGCTGTAACAGATGGGGCTGCAGGTGTTTCTCGTGGTGGTGGCTCTGCTGTCGGTTCCAGTGCTGTTACTGGGGAAACCTCTTTACCTCTACTGGCTGCATCATGGTGGGAAGAGGCTGGGGGTCCACAGGGTCTGTCTGTTTTTTTGTGTATGTATGTGTTTGTATCTGATGTCATAATATTTTCCCTTCCAAAAATGTCCTGACGCAATAAGGGGAATCTGATAAAAGGGAAGTCTACTTATTTGTGACAAATTCATCTAAATAACATACTGCAGTGTCCGAAAGCTTAAGACCTGAAATGTCTTGTATTTAGCATTTTTCTAATTTAATACAAATGTTTTTATTACAAATGATTTTTTAAGATCCTTACATTTTATCCATTTTTTTTAGACATTAGATGGATGCTACATCATATCGCTCTGTGTGTGTGTGTGTGTGTGTGTAGGGCTACGAGAGAGTTCGGCGCGTGAGTGAGGAAGATCTGTCTCCATCTGTAGTTCATGATGAAGAAGAGGGACTGAGTGATTCTGGAGGACCTCAGGAGGTTTCAGCCAAACCTTTATTCTCACTAACACAAGCACTCCGCATCCAGTCATCATTACAGCATAGTAACTTCATTGAAAGAAAGCTTCTTTACTATGTTTTCTTGATTTTCAGTTTGATTTTGGGGATGTTTTCCTGCATCAGGCAATTCACACCATAGAGTTCTGTTTGGGCTGCATCTCCAACACAGCCTCTTACTTGCGTCTATGGGCTCTGAGCCTTGCCCACGCCCGTGAGTGTCTTCTTACACATATAAAATGAGACTGAAACACCTGCATACTACATTTTAAACACCCTAGCGTCTAAGTACTGCATAGTGGGCATATTAAACACATTTCAGGGCTCTTTTTGTATTTGTGTGTGTTTCTCAGAGCTGTCAGAGGTGTTGTGGGCGATGGTGATGCGTCTGGGGCTCAGGGTGAGCTCTAAACTGGGCGTGCTTCTTCTTGTGCCTGTGTTTAGTATCTTCGCCCTGCTTACGGTCTCTATTCTGCTGGTCATGGAGGGACTGTCAGCTTTTCTACATGCTCTGCGTCTTCACTGGTGAGCACACAAGTGCAAACGGGCGGATTTGTTTAAAACGTTTTAGTTGCTTTTTTTTATTTAATACTCTGTTTCACTTGGAATATGTCACATTATAAAAGTACAGTTAATGGATTGAGATTGTTGTTTAAAATTGTTTATGCTCAAACAGCAGCATTACGCACTAACAAAAGTTTTTGTTGTTTTTTTATTTTAAAAGAGAAATGTTTTAACAGTAACCATGTGCTATTTTAACTATTTTAAGACATTTGAACTTGTTGTACCAAAACACTATAGATTTAATTTTATAACCATTTTTGGCTACTGCATTTAACCCACCAAACACGTGACCCACATCCTCCCTAAAGAAATGGTTAAAATAACATACTATAATCTTCTATAAACAAATTCTCTATGGGCGCATTTGTAGGATTATAATGCATTGTCAACACACCATCTTTTAATCTTTTTCTCCCCCTTTTTATTGAGTTCACAATTTACACCATTCAATTTCAACTGTTTTTCTCTCACAGGGTGGAATTTCAGAACAAATTCTACAGTGGAACAGGAGTTAAATTTGCCCCCTTTGACTTTTCCCTGTTACCCTCTGTCTTTGAGCAGGATGGGTTACTCTGACCTGTGGTTAAACTTTGGCTATGAACAGAATACCATGAACTCATGACATTAGGGCACCGGACAATGACCCAGCAACGGCAGCTTTTTGTTGCCCTGCAAATCTCAGTCATGGTTGGATCAGTAGGCTGGCATGACAGCCCAAATTTTGCGCCCATCCATATCAGATGTTTCTGGGGCGGATTATCATCAGTGATTCCATTACCATGTGCTGTCATTCAAGAATTGTTTGTCAACAGTGTCCTGTTAATCTGTTTATTTTAAGAGATATGACTTACATTTCATATTTCACCTTCATAAGCATTTGCCGTCATATCGATTTTCAAAGTGCCATAACTATTTTTAAAATACAGTTTTGTACGCTACACCGAAATGTACTTTTGCTTGTTTAGCTAGATTCTCTATGGATCTGACACATAGAAATCTTTGCAGGTAAAACATGGTGTAGGTGATGCTACACTGTATGATAAACAATGCCAAATGACAAATATAATTTTCATAAATAAATGTGATATTAAAGCATTAGTTAACAAAATTTAGAGTGCAATGCCGGTTCCAGGGTAGCATTAGTTTTATAACCTGTGTGTGTTTGAATGAATCTCTTTGAATCTCTCCATTTCAAATTTGTTTTAAAATACATTTGCTTATTGTTTAAAACTGGAAAACACAGAAAATGCAGTCCATGAAAACAAGGGAATATTTGTTGTTTAATTGAAATTCCTGTATATTTACATTTGTTTCAATCACTTATAAACCAAACATTATTAAACACAAGGCGCAAACGAGTGGTATTTATAGTGATATAGTTTAATGATTTATTATTTATCTCCGATTTACTTTTTCGTCTGCAGGGTTCATTGGTTTAAATTGACTCTTAAAAGTAGGTCATTCCTTAGTCTCACATGGCGAATCCATTTAGCCGATCGCCACACTGAGTATCGATGTTTAAATGTAACTGTAAAATATAAATGTGTAGCTCACTATGTGCTTGACGAAACGACCTGCATCCAAGACCCTTATGTGCATATGTATAATTTGACACCAATCAATCAATCAATCGCTAAAACGTTAAGCTTACAATACAGTTCACCCCTGCAAGTTATAATGGTAGCGTCCAAAGAGTGTCATCCACGCTTGCGCAGTACACTAAACAGAAGGCACACGAAATGGCGTCTGCTGCAGGTAAGAGCTGTGTGAAACCTTTTGTGCCATTGACGAATGACAATTTATCGTTTTAAACATCAGGGCCAGCAATAGTCTATCTGGGCTTAGAAAATAAGATATATGTCTCTGTGTTACATAAAACTCGGTGGAGTGATTAGAAACGGCCCCGTTCCCATGTTTACCGGTGCGCTTCGGATGGTTACATTAGCCGGTTCAATCTGCCTGCGTGTGAAATGGGGGAGGGGTTGAAAAACTGCGGCATTTAAAATTTTGCGAACGTATCTTAGCAGATTTGCTAAACATTGGCTGGATATTAATTTTATAACTGGCTGCTTTAATTTAAAGCATCAGTATGTAAAAGCCGGTCTGTTGCTTGGCAACGTTTAGCTCTGGCAGAGGGCGGGTTAATTGTGGTTGGCTCGTTTTGTAACTGGATGAGAATGTAGTAAAATGATAATTTATTTTTAACGCGTAATCACACAATTAATCAGCTTTAAAATAAAAATAAGTTAAATGAATAAAAGGATCCCACCTCAGTTCTTTTTTACTTTTTCCCGCTTCGGGATCATATGTGTATTGGACACGTTGAAATCTAATCACTACTCTGTTATTCGGGATAAGCATCATGTATTACCAGAACGTTTATTCATTTTTTTAACCCAATACTCAAGTTACATGGTATTTGTGTAAGTTTTTTTTATTCTTAAAAAGGTCTTTGTTTCCCCCCTACAGATTACAATAGTTACAGTCAGGCTGGAGGCCAGCAGGGGTATGTGCATCCCTTGACAACCTATTACAGTTTGATTCTGTCTCTGTTATCAATATTGATTTAATAAAATAATTCATCTTTTGTTATTAATCAGGTACAGCTCCTACACGGCCCAGCCCTCACAGAGTTATGGACAGACCACCCAGGTAAATAAACACCTTAAATTCTTACGTTTATTTTTCAATCTGTGTACCACAAAAGCTGTTTAAAAGCTGTTTGTTGCCATACTGCTGTACCTGGTGTAAATGAGTTACTAAGTGGTCCTTGTTGTTTTTGTATAGCAATCGTATGGTCAGCAGCAAGGCTATGGATCGTACAGCCAGCCGGCAGACTCGACCTACAGTCAGACTGGTAGCTCCTCAAGTAATTATGGACAACAGCCCTATGGATCGTCCTATGGACAACAACCACCAGCCAGTGGTGTGTTCTTTTAGTTTTTCGTGCTTTAAATTAACCTCTGTGATAAGATGGCAATGTAAGTCATCTACAGTGTTTCTAAAATGTGCTTGTTGTATAATTCTCTGTAGGTGGTTATAATGCTGCTCCGGCCGCAGCTCAGAGCTACAGTCAATCTGTGCAGAGTTATGCAGCCACCGGCTATGAGTCCTCCACAGCTGCGGCCTCGTCCACCAGCAGCAACCAGACCTCATATGGTGGGCAGGCCAGCTACAGCACTCAGTCTGCTTATCCTGGATATGGCCAGCAGCCTGCTACAGCCGCACCTCCCAGGTACCTTTTTGTCAGGCTAGAGTTCATCATAGTCACAGGGTCTAGTTTAGGGGTATCAAACCCTGCTTCTGTAGGCCAGCTTTCAGGAAAGTTTAGTCTAGCTTGAATTAAATGCACCCGAATCATTTAAATAAAGATTTTTAGAAATATGCTGTGAAAAATTGTGCTAGAGCAAGTTTGAAATTAAACTCTACATAGATTTACTCCCCTGGTATTTTTGTGTTTGTGATAGTCAACCATTGTATTCACTTGTTTTTTCTTTGTCAGCACTTACAGTTCTGGGAGCCAGCAGACTTCTGGATATGAGCAGAACTCTTATTCCCAGCAGCCCCAGCAAAGCTCATATTCCCAGCAGCAGCAACAGACGGGATATCAGGGCCAACAAGGAGGATATGGACAACAGAGCTCCTACACCCAGCAGGGAGGCTATCAGCAAGCTCCGCCCCAGGTGCAACAGGCTCCGCCTTCCAGCTATGCTCCACCCTCTGGGTCCTATGGACAACCCCCTGCTAGCCAGTACGGACAGCAGGGCAGCGCTGGAGGAGGCTTTGGCCAGTCAGATTACAAACCACCAAGCCAGTATGGTGAGTGTTCTGTACTTCCGCGAATCAAGTCTTGGTAAATAATGTTGTTGGAGTTTGACATGCCAATCACTTTCTTTTCTCACAGGTAATTACAGACAGGATCATCAGAACGGCGGGGGTGGCTATGCGAGCTCTGAGTCTGGAGGATATGGGGGCCCTGGAGAGGGCCGAGGAATGGGAGGGGGGGAGAACCGTGGGCGTGGCCGGGGTGGGTTTGACCGGGGGATGATGCGAGGAGGTGGTGGCATGCGAGGGGGCATGAACCGAGGAGGCATGGGGTAAGTTCTTGTTTGTGCAGTCCTACCTCATTATCTGTCTTTCCTTCTGACAGGAGCTGGTAGAGGCCATACAGAGCTGAGAGCTGTGGGGTATCATCTTGAGCCGCGTTTCTGTAGAAAAGTCAATTCTTGTTCTGTAATTTTATCCAAAATTTGGAAATTGCTATTTAAGCACAGTGCTTTTCAGATGACGTTTTTACTATTAAAACCAAAATGTTTGGACAGATAATGAAGGGGAAGCCCACATTTACAGTTAAAAACAGTCAGTTTTCCTAAAATCCTGCTGCTCTCAGCTTTGCCTCATTATGGCCTACGGTAAGATAATTGAGAACATGCTTCAGGAAAAAATATTACATTTCTGTGTCATTTAAAACTTTCATCCTAATTCATTACATTTAAAAGATCCTAATTTACAGAAAGACCTTTTTTATTAACACAATGAAATGTTAACGGGAAACGAGTAAAAAAAACATGCATGCAAGACCTGTTTCAGCTGGTCTATATTATATACACACATTTGTATATACCCACCATTATTATAGAGGGTGATCTTTTAGGATAAATCCCAAAGGTGTGTTTGCTTATTTCAAATGGGATATTCCAAATCTGCTAGGTCACAGATTTGCAGGTACAGAGTTATTTTTAAAGCTGTCCTAAATTATTGAATTAGTCACATTTGACAGTAAGTAAAATTTCGGTGTTTTTAGAAAGAGGTGTAAAACTGGGTAGCATTAACTCAACTACCATCCAGCATAAATATTTACTTTGTGTAAAGAGTTGATAGCTCTGATAAATTCTAATAGCACTGGTTTGCAACAAAATTAACCCCTATTTTATAATTAACCGTATTAGTTCCCAGAGATTTGTAAAGCTGCTAAAGGCAGGAAGTTACATTTGAAAGTGAATGCAGTGACACTCTGATCAAATTTGTAACTTCAGAAAGACTTTGTCAATGCTGGGCTTATTTTAAAATATTAATATGAAAATAAGTGAATATAATATGAACAATATAAGAAATATTGATTATTTTACAGTGAGATGTTAAACTAGACCGTATTGGTACTAAGGTTTAAGTTTACACTTTAAACCGTAAAAATACGCTGCATTCATTTTCCTTCGTTCCCAAAAAAGGCTGTGTTTTCTGTGACAAGTTTAAATTGCAATTGTCTTGTGAATTCTGAAACTTTTTCTTTAACATGCTTTGTCGCATTTATACGCTACAGGTAACAAAGTGAGAGCCATGTAAACACATCTATACTTTTACAGTACCACTACTCAGTTCTGAGTC
>JAZGTK010004672.1:11872-23976 GCA_036877625.1 Ambastaia sidthimunki
TGACTTGTGGTGACTTGATGGGTTACTCTGACTTGTGGTGACTTGATGGGTTACTCTGACTTGTGGTGACTTGATGGGTTACTCTGACTTGTGGTTGTGGCTATGAACAGAACACCATGAACCCATGACACTGGGGCACCGAACAATGACCCAGCAATTTAAAAACCAAAATCTTGCCATTCCAGCGCTGCTCTGCATTGCCCTGCAAAACTTAGTCATGGTTGGATCAGTAGGCTTCTTTGGCCCGACAGGCCAAATGTTGCACCCATCCAAAATCCAGTTTCTGGTGCGGATTATCAGCAGTGATTTCATCACCATGCGCTGTCATTTGAGGGGTGTTTGTCAACTATGTCCTGTTAATCTATTTATCTTAAGAGATGTTACTTGTATTTGGTATTTCACCTTCATAAGCATTTGCCACATATCGATTTTCAAAGTGCCATAACTATTTTTCAATATACGGTTTTGTACGCTACACTGAAATGTACTTTTGCTTGCTTAGCTAGATTCTCTGTGGATCCGACACACAGAAACTCTTTGCAGGTAAATCATGGTGTAGGTAAGGCTACACTATGTGATGAACAATGCCAAATATAATTTTCAAGTTACAGAGTTTAGACTGTAATGCAGTTTCCATGGTAGCATTAGTTTTATAACATTTGTGTGTTTGAAAGAATGTCTTACTTTATACATGTTTCAAATTTCAAGTTTAAAATACATTTGCTTTTGGTTTAGAAACTAACAAACAGAAAATGCAGTCCATGAAAACAAAGGGTATATAATTTTGTTTGATGTTTCATTAACATTCATGTACATTTGTATTTTAATCACTTATAAACAAACTATTATTATACAATAGTGCAAACGAGTGGTACTTATAATGATGTAGTGATGCAGAATTCATTGGTTTATAGTATTTAAAGAAGGTCATTCATTCCTTAGACGCTCAGGACGATCCCATTGAGCTGATCGCCATGTTAAGTTTTGATGTTTAAATGTAATAGTTTACAATGTGCTTGTCTGCACCTAAGGCTTTTATTTGCATATATATCATTTGATAGCATTTAATGGCAAAAACATAGGCTTACAATACATTTTAACCCTGCACGTTATAATGGTAGCGTCCAAAGAGTGTCGTCCACGCATGCGCAGTATACTAAACCGAAGGCACACGAAATGGCGTCTGCTGCAGGTAAGGTTTCTGTGAAATCTTTTGTGCCATTAAATTACATTTTAGCGTTTTATAAATATAAGGGGACAATACTATTTCGGTAAATAGTGTTAGCAAATGTTATATATGTCTCTGCGTGTTATAAACACGGTGGGCCGCTAGAAACTGCCCTTTGTCATGTTTACTGGTGGGCTTTGGCTGGTAACGCTAGCCGGTTCGCTCTGTCTGCGTGTAGAAATGGGGGAGGGGTTGAAAACTGCCGCATTTTGTGTTTTGCAAACATATCCAAACAGTTTCTTTAGCAAATACTACTTAAATATCGTGAATTGTTTTTATACCTAATTGCTTAATTCTAAGCATCAATTTATAAGTGCCGGTTTGTTGCTTGGCAACGATGCGCTGTGGTCAAGAGGCGGGTTAGTTATGGTTAGCCCGTCAGTCAGTAACTATATGTGAATGTAGTAAAAAACTCACTTATTACTAACATGTAAGCACATAAATAATATGCTTTAAAATGTGAAAAAATGATCCTAACCTCAGTTTATGACATTTTTACTTTATACCTTTTTTAGTTCATTTGTGTATTAGACACATCGAAACCTTTTCACTATTCTGTTAACCTTTGCAGAAACTGTTTAGTTTATTTTTGTATGTCGTTAATTTATTGGCCATTTCTATTAGCTTGCAAGTTGTCCTGGTTTCTTATGTTTCAGATGATGCAGCGTTTATTGCTTTAGTTTACCAACGTTTATTCTTTCTGTAACCCAATACACAAGTCAAAGTATTTGTGTTTTCTTTAGGCTTTTAAGCTCTTTGTTTCCCTCCACAGATTACAGTACTTACAGTCAGGCTGGAGGCCAGCAGGGGTATGTATGCTTGGCAATGTATGAGTTTTATTTTTGTCCCACTTATCAATTCATAAATTAAATAAATTAATCTTTTCTTATCAGGTACGGCTCCTACACTGGCCAGCCCTCACAGGGTTATGGACAGAACACCCAGGTAAATAAACCCCTTAAATTCTATCATATTGTTTAAGTTGACATACCTCAGTACCTCATGTAGATGAGTTGCTAAATGTTGCTTTCGGTGTATTTGTGTAGCAATCATATGGTCAACAGCAAAGCTATGGATCCTACAGCCAGCCGGCAGACTCGACTTATTCTCAGACTGGTAGCTCCTCAAGTAATTATGGACAGCAGCCATATGGCTCATCCTATGGACAACAACCACCGGCCAGTGGTGTGTTATTTTAGTTTTTTGGTCTTTTGATTGAACTTGTTTAAAAAAGTTCCTCTATGTAATCAGAGTAAGTCATCTACAATATCTCAAACTCTTCGTACTCATTCAGTAACATTTTACCTTGGATCCTCTGTAGGTGGTTATAATGCTGCTCCGGCTGCAGCCCAGAGCTACAGTCAACCCGTGCAGGGTTATGGAGCCACCGGCTATGACTCCTCTACGGCTGCTGCCTCATCCACCAGCAGCAACCAGACCTCATACAGTGGGCAGGCCAGCTACAGTGCTCAGTCTGCGTATCCTGGATATGGACAACAGTCTGCTTCGACTGCTCCTCCCAGGTATCTTCTATATGTCTGGCTTGGTAAATCGTGGTCACAGGGGTCTAATTAAGGTGTATCAAACCTGTTCTGTAGGACCACCTTCTAGCAAAGTTCAGTCTGACTGGAATTCTGAAAATCTATATCAAGATGGTCAGGAATATACTGTGAATAATTGTGTTGAAGAAGGTTTAAAACTCTATAGGAAGTCCAGGAATGAAAATGACTGAGTTTTGTTTGTCATAACTGTTTGTATAATTATCAGTCTTTTTTTATTCTTTGTCAGCAATTACAGTTCTGGCAGCCAGCAGTCTTCTGGATATGAGCAGAACTCATATTCCCAGCAGCCCCAGCAAAGCTCCTATACCCAGCAGCAGCAGCAACAGGGAGGATATCAGGGCCAGCAAGGAGGATATGGACAGCAAAGCTCCTACACCCAGCAGGGAGGGTATCAGCAAGCTCCTCCCCAGCAACAGCAGGCTCCGCCCTCCACCTATCCTCCACCCTCTGGGTCTTATGGACAACCCCCTGCCAGCCAGTACGGACAGCAGGGCAGCGCTGGCTATGGCCAGTCAGATTACAAACCACCCAGCCAGTACGGTAAGTCTTTTGTATTGTGGCCGGTTAAGTCTTGGTAAAGGATTTTTTTGTTGGTCATAACTGAAGTTTGAAGAGTCTGACCTGCTAATCACTTTCTTTCCTTTACAGGTAGTTACAGACAGGACCATCAGAACGGCATGGGCGGAGGCGGGTACTCAGGCCCTGAGTCTGGAGGATATGGGGGCCCTGGAGAGGGCCGAGGCATGGGAGGGGGGGAGAGCCGCGGGCGTGGCCGGGGTGGGTTTGACCGGGGGATGATGCGAGGAGGTGGTGGCATGCGAGGGGGCATGAACCGAGGAGGCATGGGGTAAGTGCTCATTTGTGCGTTCTTACCTCATCATTTGTCTTTCCTTCTGACAGGAGTTGGTAGAGGCCATACAGAGCTGAGAGCTGTGGGGTGTGATCTTAAGCAACATTGATGTAGAAATCTTGTTCTATAGTTTTATTCAGATCAGGTTTTGACCTCTTAAACTAGGATGTTATTTACCTTGGTCAAAGCAATTCAATAGAAGCAGAGTTCTTTAACACAACAGTTTCTTTAAAGGGGCAGCCCATGTTTACAGTTTAAAGGAAGCAGTTGTCCTAAAATCCTGCTGCTCTCAGCTTTGCCTCATTATGGCCTAAGGTAAGACAACTGGCAACATACTTTGGGAAAAAATATTACATTTCTTGTCTTTTAAAACTTAATCATCTTAATCTACAGCAACACCTTTTTATTAACACAATCAGATGATAAAAGGAAAAAAAAGTTAAGAAAACATGCATTTATAATGCTGAAGATTTATTCTTCAGCTGGTCTGAGAGACCATCAATAAATAGTGGATATAGCCACTTTTAAGACAAATCCAAGAAGTGTATATGCATTTTTTAGATGGGATGTTTTAAATCTGGCTGCAGATCACAGATTTGCTGGTACAGACTAGTTTTAAACCTGTCCTTAATTACAAAATTAGTAGCATGTAACGGTAAGTAAAATTTTGGTGTTTTTAGAAAAAGGTGTAAAACTGGGTAACATTAACTCAACTACCATCCAGCATAAATATTTACTTAGTGCAAAGAGTTTCTGGTTTGCAACAAAATTAACCTTTATTTTATAATTAACCATACTGGTTCCCAAAGACTTGTAAAGCTGCCAGAGGCAGGAAGTTAAATTTGAAAGTGAATGCAGGGCCGCTCCAATCAAAACTGTAACTTTAGAATGACTTTGTTCACTGTTGCTTTAAATATTTAGAAAAATTTAATTTTTTTTACAGTGACGATTTTAAACTAGACCGTATTTGTACTAGAGTTGAAGTTTACACAGCAAACCATAAAGATGCACTGCATTCATTTTCCCTCCTTCCCATTAAAGGGGTATGTTTTCTTTAACTGTGACAAGTTTAAATTGCAATTGTCTTGTGAATTATGAAACATTTTCTTTAACATGCTTTGTCGCATTTATACGCTACAGGTAACAAAGTGAGAGCCATGTAAACACATCTATACTTTTACAGTACCACTACTCAGTTCTGAGTCTGGGCCGGCAGCCTTTTGAAATGGGGACTTAAAGTTGGTGGTGTCAACATTTAAAGCGAAGAAGTGTTTCCTACAGGAATGAATGATGCTTTTCAACCCCTAAAATTGTATTTACTATAAGCATATCCAAACATTTTGATAGCCTTTTTTTCTTTGTGTAATTATTTCGTAAACATTTCTGTAAAGACAAATATGGTGTTAATGGTTTACTTGCATTTTTTAAAATGTAACTACAGTGCATGTACCAGCTTTATGTAAGCAGATTGTTTCAGATGCAGCCACAAACATGCTACTTTTAATACAATACTACCAAGTCCATGTTCTTATATTTACATTTATACATTTGGATGCTTTTATCCAAAGAGTCATTTAAAATTATTTTTATCCCAGGGAATCAAACCCGTGATCTTTGCACCTTGCTCCACTGGTTTCTTTAAAGAGCTTACGATGTTGTCTCAGGGGAAAATGTCCGTAGAAAATGTCCGGCTGCATCTTAAACAATTCAATTCTCATTTAAGTGTACAAATATCTGCGGTTTATCTACCTAGAAATGGTAATAAAGATCAACCCTCACTTCTGCTTTATACAACCCCAATACTGTTCAGCCACTAATGTGATTAAGTCCAATGGTAACATTGTAATACTGCATCACCCCCAACTGAGTGTTAATATCAAATATTGTATTAAGAAGGGGGGTTAAGGGTTACTTGTTGGGGGCTGAGTAAGTTAGAACTGTGCAAATACCCCCATTACCCCTTTTGTGGTACCGAAGTGGCTGTTTTAAGAGAAATCGCCTTCATATCTTCGCTTATTCCCCCAGCATCGCTGGAGACAGATGTGGCTTCATTAAGCCTGGTGGTAAGTTTAAAGAGAATCACAAGACCATACACTAAAATTCTCCACTTTTCATGGGTGCTTTTCAAAAGGGAAATATTTTAAACCTTGCAAAACTACACTGCCGGCTACAATTTTAAAGCGCTTTTAAAGAGCTTTTTTCATTGGTTCAATAGAAATGGTTCTAACAATTTTTATTGGTTAAAAAACCCTGAGTATGGACTCCTACAACGAATACAGGTTACTTTTCTTGACACGTAGGAGTTAATGGTAACTTGCCAACCCAGACAATGTAGCGTATTACCATTTCAGTGTTTACAACTTTTGAACTAATGAAGGTATGGAGTCCAATTTGGGTCCTTGGTTTTCAAGGGTTTTTGATAAAACAAATTTTATTTAAGGCACACTGGAACAAATTTAATAGGTAGATTTTGAATAGCTTCCTTTTGTTAACTTTTTTCCACAATAATTTAAGCCTTTGGGTGAGCAACACCATGGTATTGTGTCTTTTGAATGGTCAGAACAAACGTGCCGGAACAGTCTTTACCAGGAAGTGGTTACATAATGTTGTCCGGTGCTTCAGAAACCCAGCTGGCAAACTAACTTGTTTCTCAATCTTTTTCCCCTGGTGTCCTCCTTGATGTAAATCAGGACCTGATGGTGAAATGGGTAAGTTTAGACTTTGGAATTGTTCATTTGTTTCGATCTATTCTTTTCTGTGTCTTAACACCCTGTGGGTTCTGTCCCCGCAGGACGGCCAGAAGAACAAGATGATTCTGAAAATAGCACCATCTACATCACCGGACTGACTGAAAACGCAACCTTGGAAGAAATGGCAGACTTTTTCAAGCACAGCGGGATTATTAGGGTATTTGAGAGTGATTATACAAAAAATGACTTATCGTGGTTAATACATCCATCATAAGATATTTTTTCCCTCACTGCCTTGTTGTATGTGAGTGATGTAATACAGATATGGTTACACCAGGATGGGTTCTTTTGATGCAAGTATGATGGAGTAGTTTTATTTTTATTCCTAGATAAATAAACGAACAGGCCTACATGCCATTAACATATATACAGACAAGGAGACTGGAAAACCCAAAGGCGATGCTACTTTGTCCTATGAGGAGCCTCCATCTGCCAAGGCAGCAGTCGAGTGGTTTGATGGTATGTTTTCAGACTTTTAATAAAGTCTTTGTTCAATAATTACAAGCTTTAAACTCATTTGAAAATTGTCCTCTTCAGGCAAAGATTTCCAAGGCAAGAAACTGAAGGTATCCATGGCACGGCGGAAGCCCATGATGGGAATGATGCGTGGGGGCATGCCAATGAGAGGGGACCGAGGTGGCATGATGGGACGAGGAGGTGGGCGATGATGTCATAATTGTCATGTCACCGTTTTAGAATAAATATGGTCGGTTTCAAACTTAAGCTGTGTTTTGCTGTGCAGGAATGATGGGGCGGGGTGGAATGGGTAGAGGTGGCGATCGAGGCGGGTTCATGCCACGTGGTGGCCCGAGAGGAATGGGTCGTGGGGGGCCGACTGGAGGAAACATGCAGCAGAGGGCAGGAGATTGGCAGTGTCCAAATGCGTATGTGTTTGACAGTGGTTGAGTTATAACCTTAGTGATCCATGCGTTTAGCTCTGGTTTAATGGTCCTGTTTGTTTTCCTAGGGGGTGTGGAAACCAGAACTTTGCCTGGAGGACGGAGTGTAACCAATGCAAGGCACCCAGACCTGAAGGCTTTGCACCTCCACCCTTCCCTCCTCCAGGTTACTATCTTTTTTCATCTCTTTATCTCACGCACCATGTTATTAGTAATGGAATTTAAGTTTCAGGACCTTGGACAGCGTATTTTTAAACGTTACAGTTGCTTCAGATATTTGGCTTGGGAAACCCATGATTGCAGTTAATCTTTATTTGTTTGGGGTTCAGGGGGTGACCGTGGTCGCGGTGGGCCTGGCGGCATGCGTGGCGGCCGTGGCATGGACAGAGGAGGTCCGGGGGGACCCGGAGGCTTCCGTGGGGGCAGAGGTATGGACCGTGGAGGCTTCAGGGGAGGACGTGGCATGGACAGAGGAGGATTTGGTGGAAGGGGTCGTGGTGGACCTCCTATGGATGATATGGGACGGAGGGGTCGAGGAATGGGACCACCCGGTAAAATGGACATGAAGTAAGTAGTAAGATCCTTGTGTACATGGAGCTATGAATGTCTTTAAAAACTACATCTACATTGTCTTCTCAGGAAAACAGTGATTCATAGTCTTGTCTTTTCACAGGGGAGACCACCGCCAGGATCGTAGAGAGAGACCATATTAAAAATAACTTACTGACTGTAATTTCCCACCCTTTGTTTTTCAAATTATTTTAAAGTCGTAATTCCATATTTATAAATGGTTAGTATGGAAGTTGTTACTGCTTTACTGTTAGTTCTGTAGTGAACGTTTTATTTTTATTAACTTTTGTGTTTTGTGCTCTTCGTTCTGATAAAGAACTGTCAGTGAAACCAGATGACCATGTTGTAAATGCAGGTGTTCAAGTGTGCCATTCAGAAATGTCTGAAATGTATTTGTGGTTTTACATGTTTTTTGTTTAAATCCCAAAACTCATTTCCTTTACTCTGCGTTCCTGTGTGCAACTGTTGAATAAACATGAAAACTGTTTTCCGAGTTTCTTCTTTTTTCCCCAAGGCATGTTAAAAAGGGTAACATTTTTGTTTTTTGCATTTTTATTGATGTTTTTAAAATGACTGCTTTTATAGAACTTTTAAGGGTTTTTTGCGTATGGGGTCATTATGTAAAGCTGTGTCAAGATTATTTAAAGATCTTTTTGTGTGTTCCACCAATAAACAGTGAGTGATGGCTGTATAAAGCTCGTAAGGATCAAAACTGCTGTACATGACTGAAAAGTTCACAGGAGGCTATGAAACAATGAGTGAACGGTTCCTCGTTAATGTGTATTAGGCTCCATCTTGTGGATGATGTAATGAACTGCATTTAGGACATCTGTTTAAAGTAATAAAAACCGGGGAAGAATTACCGCATTTCCTTGCTGAACCAAATGCCATTGCTTAATGTAAATCTAATCGACATCGGTAACTGGCATGTTAATCTTATCTGGATATGCATGCTTTAGCTTTTAAAGCATATGCTTTCTCGCATCCGTTTACTAGTCTTTACGTCATATAGCAGATTCTCAGCAATATGTGCGTCCGTAATGCATCTACGTCATCCACCGTGTTTCCCCCCAGAACCGTCACTAAGGCAGGTGTGTGGTGCGCTATCCGCAGTACTGAGACATCATCATACCTTCCTCGCAGTTGTTAAGAGAGAATCGGTATAAGATGACCGAGCTGGTGATGCGGACCCTTCCGTCTCCTTCAGGTGTGCAGTGTCCCGGACTGGACACCTATAAAGGATGGCTTTTTAAATGGACCAACTACCTAAAGGGATACCAGCGCCGCTGGTTCGTCCTGAGCAACAGCCTCCTGTCATACTACAGGTACGATCACTCACGATTGATTTTAGACTGTCGCAACATGTGATGTGCGTTGACTTCGCTGTCACCCTTTTAAAACCCCTTTAAACCCAGATCTGCTATAAATCGTTTGGCTCTGACAGCCAAGGAGTTTCTACGGCTCAGAGTTCCACAGAAGTTTTAATGAATAGGCCTCTGGCCCATGCTGGCATCTGTGGGCTCTGTGAATAATGGGGAGGTTAAAGCACTAAATAATTCCTCAGCTGTCTGTGTTGCAGAAACATTTCTCCTTTTAATAATTAGTAATGGGGACATCTGAAGCATCTAGCCTAGATCATGTTTTTGCAACAGCATGACTGAGCAACACTATTATTTAATGCATTTTTCCCATTACACATTGTTAATAACATGCACATTTGAGTGATAAGTTGAAAAAATAACATTTTAGATTCGATTTTTTTAGTATTTAAATGTTGCTCTTTGCTTTAATGCACCTGAGCTGGCATGAACTCCACAAGTTTGTGCAAAAACCTGATGGTCCATGTTATCAGCATGATTTAAGAATGTTCCTGATAGCACCGTATGTGCTTCAGTGGCAGTGAAGGAATTTGATCTCTTGTACAAAGGAGGAGCAAAATCAGTGTCACAAATTTGCTTGCGTTTGATTAGTGACCTACAAGTAGTAAAGAAGTATTTCTGAATTCAGGTAAAATCCATAAACTTTGTTTATAACCAGGTTTAAACAGAGACCCCTTTGAAAACATACCTATATCTTAGATTACTGTATTGCAGTACTTGTTTTTACAGTAACTGTGTATGGATTTGATATTAATGATGCTCTGATTCAGCACTCCTGACTCAGTGAGTCTGTGGTCATTTTATTGCTGTCAGCATGCACACATTACAATACTGAGGTCCAGGGTTTTAATGTCACAGATTGTGTGGAGTTTAGTGCTAGACCCATATGGCTGATGGCAGTGCTGATGTAGAGAATAAACTGAACATGGGCCAATATAATATAATCCTATATTATGATATAATATAATTAGAAAATGAAAGGAAAATGAAAATTGTTAAAATTAAATTTATTTAACTGATATTTCCTGTAACTAATTTACTCTAACTAACATTTATTTTACTAATATTTGTAAGCAGAAAATGTTTATCTGTTGACCAGGAAGTGGCAGGTTTTAAATTTCCCTTTAGGACTCAGGCAGAAATGGCGCACACCTGCCGTGGCACAATTACCTTGGCAACAGTACACATAGAAGTGGGCGATACCTGTCATTTTGTTCTGACAAGTGGAGGGCGGAGCTACCACCTGAAGGCCAGTTCAGAGGGGGAGTGTCAGCGATGGGTTTCTGCTCTGCAACAGGCTAAAGCAAATGCCACTCAAATGATGAATCATTCAGGTGAGACCCATAAGTATGTTTTGAATACTACCATACTAATCCTATAGCATATATACTGTGTACAGTATGCAAATGTTCTGTATGGAATACCTGGGTGACCTGCTACATTAATCAAAATGTGCAGTATATAACAGAATAAAATACTGTATGTGCATCACACTGTAACAGTGTGTACAGTACACTGTGTACTGGGGAGAATTAAGTAAGTAATAAGACAATTTTTGTTTTTTGTACCCTTAAGCATTTATTTTGTTACCCAGTGAATTGCTTATAGCAGACATTGTTATTTTGTCTAGTTTTATTATTTAGTGTGTAGAATACAATTTGATATTTGCATTTAAACATAGTCATTTTTAATTAAATTTAATTAAATAATATTTTATCTGAGCATTTTCCATCCTAGATGTGCAGTTTATACATTGTTTAAATTTAAGGAAATCTCATTCCAAACATAATATATGTTTTCTAAAAGGGGGCAACATACAGTTTTCAGATTTATGTAGATTGTCTTATGTCTGATTTTTGACAGTGTCCTTCATTCTAAACATTCGGCATTTCTGCATCACTGAAATTGTGTCTTTATATCTACAATTTGGAATAGCAAAAGAATAGATACAGCTAGATGAAGGTTATTGCAATTTATGTATAGTTTTTGTAAGGCGGAACATTTTTCATCCAAGTGCCACCAGAGGGCAGCATTGTCATTGAATTTTGTACCGCTATTTGTAGACTTCAGCTTTTAAATACACATAGATGTACAAACAGATGCAGTTACTGACTTATTTCTTAAAAACGTGTAGCATTAAAGGTGTTTTTTAGGTTTGTGTTATTCTTTAATTATTGTTAGTAACATGGTAATCTTAGCTTTACATTTCTGCTCCTTACATAATTCTTATCTTCAAATAATATTACTGAATATATCTTCAATGTACAAGTAACTGTCCTACGACCACTGTGTGTTGACTATATTTTTATATATATCAAATCAATTATAAATATATATAAATTATATTATATAAATATATATAAATTATATATTTACATGGGCTTGCACAAATTTCTTCCATCTCCAAAATTTGCATACTGCCACTCCCACCTTCCTGTCTGGATGATTTCATCAGCGGCTGAATGAAGTGTTGAGTACATTGGCTCCGCCCACTGTGCAGGAAAAAGAAAATGTGTGAGGGAGGGTGAGAGAAAATAGAGAGAGAGAGAGAAAGAGAGAGAGAGCGAGAGAGAGAGAGAGAGAGAGAGAGAGGATAAGAATGTGACGTAAAGGAAACGCTGCTTTACATTTTCATTCAAAACCATTTTGACATCATCTTCACTTAAAGCTCTGTAGGACTTTCCTCTGTGTTTCATCAAATACAACCAGTCAATAAAAGGTAGGACCAATTGTGTATATATCTGTTTGAACAAAATTTATGCATGTTTTGTCTTTTGTCTCGGTGGAAAACAAGTTTAAAGGGCCATGTGCCAATTTTGTAGATGCTGGATGTGTCTGCTTGTTCTTCTGTGCCTTACAGTGTATT
>JAZGTK010004673.1:0-23972 GCA_036877625.1 Ambastaia sidthimunki
GCACCTGTGGATTAGCTAAGCCTCACTAATAAACGTCACCTTGCACCAGAGTGCACTTTTGAGTCAAGCCATCCTTTGATTTTTACATCACGGACATTTACCATGTCCAAGGGAGCTGCTGAAAAGCGGCTTTTTCACAGTATGTTTGAATTAATTGTTAAAAGCTCTCATTGTATTTGGCACAAGTGCAGTTAATGTTTTTTTTTGTCTCATAGGGTGGGTGGGGAGTAAATAATTGTTCTTTATTACTAGGGGGTTATTGATTGTATCTTTTATTTTGATAATTCCTTATTTTTACTCTGATCCCCTTTCTATATATATAGTTACAGTAAAAAGTTATTTAAACTGTATGTTTGAAATGTTTTTGAAAATTTTGTAATACTTAAAAATGTATAAATAAAGTGAGAAAAAAAAATCTTCTTTTGTGTTTATAAGAAGTCACACAGGTTTGAAATTACATAAGTCACACAGGTTTGAAATTGCACTCTCTTCTACAGTTAATGGTAGAGATTGCGGGCAGGCATTCATTTGTGACACCCTGATCAACCAATACAAGCTGTCACAATATCTGTAAAATGAAAGACAAGGGTAATGAAATTTCTGGGCTTAATGCAAACTTCGATCTTAGTAAGTTGAGTAAAGGAGTTAAGAAAGTCTGTGAAATAGCTGTTGGCTGTCAGGCATGTGTGGGTTCTCCCCCTCCCTTCTACATATACATTTAGGCATTAAGCAGACGCTTTTGTCCAAAGTGACTTACAATATGAGGAAAACAAAGAAGCGATCAATCATAAGATGACAATACGCATAGCCGTACATAGATACAATAATCTAGCATACCATACTTCAGTGCTCAAGTGGATACCTGTTGAGAGAGGGGTTGATGAGGGTTAGACTGGTGTTAGGTGTTCCCGAAAGAGGTGGGTTTTTAGTAGTTTTTTTAATGTGGTGTGGGTGAGGCAGACCAAACCGAGAGTGGAAGATCGTTTCATCAACGGGGATATTGAATGTAAAGCTGCGWGTAGGTGGTTRTGTATGTTTGGAGGATGGTATAGCAAGACGACGTTCACATGGAAAAACCAGAAGTTCAGTCTTGGCTAGGTTAAGTTGAAGATGGTGATTCGCCATCCAGACCAAGATGTCTTCCAGACAGGCTGATATGCGTGTCGTTACTGTGAGATCATCAGAGTGGAAGGAGAAGAAAATCTGTGTGTCATCAGCATAACAGTGATATTGGAAGCTATGTGATTGTATGATAGGACCCAGTGATGTTGTGTAAATAGAGAAGAGCAGTGGGCCAAGGACTGATACTTGAGGGACCCCAGTGACCATGTGATGTAGTTTGGATAGCTCACCTCTCTACGACACCCTGAAGGATCAATCAGAGAGGTAGGAACGAAACCATTGGAGTGCCATTCCTTGGATTCCCAGTGAAGACAGAGTGTTGATGAGGATCTGGTGATTGACTGTGTCAAAAGCTGCAGACAGATCTAGTAGCAAAAGTTCAGAGGATTTGGACCCCGTCTTTGTTTTTCTCAGGGCTTCTGTGACAGACAGCAGCACGGTGTCCGTTGAGTGGTTGCTCTTGAAGCCAGACTGCATGTTGTCAAGCCGCTTGTTCTGCGAGAAGAAAGATGATGTCTGGTTGAACACAGCTCCTTCTAGTGTTTTTGCAATGAAGGGGAGGAGTGGGACAGGTCTGTAGTTATTGGCGGTAGAGGTGTCAAGTGTAGGGGGGTGACCAGGGCTTGCTTACATGTAGTAGGGAAATTGCCAGTGAGAAGGGAGGAATTGATGATGTGAGTAAGGGATGGTGCCAGTGTGGTTGTCATAGCCTGTAAGAGATGGGAGGGGATTGGATCAAGTGGACAAGTTGTGGGGTGGGAGGACAGATGTTCGGAGACCTCTGCTTCACTAAGTACAGAAAATGAGGTGAGCAGAGAATCGGGTGATGGTAGGTCTGGTCCAAGGGATGAGGGTGGTGCAAATTGGCTGCTGATGGCTGCTGTTTTGTTGGTGAAAAGTCTGCGAAGTTGTCAGCTAATAGGGAGGGTGTTGGTGGAGGGGGGCAGAGGAGGGAGTTGAAGATTCTGAAGAGCTTGCATGCATCAGATGTATCGTTGAGTTTGTTGGTGTAGTATGTGGTCTTGGCATAATGAATGTCAGTGGAAAAGAGGACAGTAATGTTTGATACATACTGAGGTCAGCAGGCTCTGGTGTTGTGTCATTTTCTCTCAGCCGCCCTAAGTTTTTTCCGGTGTTCACGCAGGACATCGGACATCCAGGGGTTGGGTGGAGAAGATCGAGCTTGCCTGGAGGAGAGGGGACAGAGGTTATCTAGACAGAATTCTAAGATTAATCTGGTGGCAGTAGCATCAAGCTCTGCCTTACATAGAGAAAGCCCTTACTCTGAAACTAGAGAGTGGCTGGATGCTGCTGTTGTAAGTGCCCCTCCCTCCTATGCTAACATAATCGATACTGTATCTAACACTGGTGTTATGAAGGTCAATTTGACCCCTATGGAACGGAGTGTTGCCAGTCCCAGAAAGACTATCTCTGCCACCCCATCGGAGCCTCTGCTAACAATTAACATAACACAGAGATGGGGGCTGGGTATAAAATGGGAGAATGGACTAGGCTATCTGTAGCTGTAGTGAAAAAAGTTTACGGTTGAAAGCTTAGTCCCTACTAGAAAACTGAGACAAAATTCAGAATGATAATTTTAACTCCAGAGTACCTACATACTGAATAGAATATTGTAATGCTTACACTGTTTAAAAACAATGAGTACAAGATATCCTAGGCCAAGGGTCTTATCCATGGACCAGTGTTTCACAGTTAAAGCAGAAAACAAATGAAAATCCTCTTGAGTATGTAAAGCGATTTCATGCTGCCTATGAAAATTATTGTGCTGCTCTGTCTGAGAAGGAGCTCACTAAACTGAAGAAATTGTTGGGTGATGACTAGAGGTCAGCGGCCTCCGGTCCTTTCGTTTATGCATTGTTAGGAGGCTTGGACTTCTGGTTGTGCCTAGAACCCACGCGCCAGAACGTCTCCAGCCACAGCCTGGGCCACTCACAAGCACTAAGAATGATGTGATGGTCTTACTTTAAAATTTTACATAGTTTATTTAATGTTTATTTGCTTAGTTGCCATTTAATTCTATATAAAATTCCCCCTCATTTACATTTTTAACAGCATACATTTCGTCATGTAACAGCAGATTGTTGTTAGAGCTGCAATCAGTAACTTTATGCTATTACCGCCATCCCTGTTAAATTCTTCTTCTATTTTATACCATTGTCATCATGGCCTCTGTCAGAGACGGGACTCGAACTTGGGTCCTTGTGAGCGAACGCTCTAATGCCAGTCCACAGGAGATGGATAATGAGACCCAGAGATGAAACGCTTACGTTGAGGAACTGAGGATGATTTATTTAACAAAAAACTTTTCAAAACAGAACAGAAACGTAACAGGCTTTTCAAAAACAAAGTAGCAAATAAAATACTTTAGAAAAAAAAGGAAACAAAACCACAGGGTAAAAACCCAGAAAGTTCAACTAGAGAAACATAACCAAATTACAACAAGTAGACTCGAGATATAGTAAAATACCATAGAAGCGTGCAGAGACTTACGAGCATTGACATAAATAATCCCGAAGCGCTAATCTGAAAATCAGCACTTGAACTGCTGGACTGAGGGGACTGCTACTTCGACCTCTTGCACTGGGAATAGTGGGGGAGGGAACCCGAACTGGCACTCGAAGGGGGACATGCCAGTGGCCGAGGAGCGAAGGGTGTTATGAGTGTACTCCGCCCACACTAAATAATCAGCCCAGGTTGAGGGATTGGTGGCAGCTATGCATCTGAGGGTCGACTGATCCTGGTTGATCCGCTCAGTTTGCCCATTAGACTGTGGGTGGTAACCCGAGGAAAGGCTAGCTGTTGCTCCCAAAGACCACAACTGCAAAGAGAACTGAGGTCCTCGGTCTGACACAACATCTTGGGGAAGGCCGAAGATTCGGAAGACGTGTGTAATAATTAATTCAGCTGTCTCCTTGGCGGTGGGCAACTTGGTCAGGGGGATGAAATGGGCCACTTTGGAGAACCTGTCCACCATCACCAGGATTACTGTATGGCCCTTGGAGGGGGGAAGACCGGTGACGAAGTCCAAAGCGATGTGAGACCAGGGTCGATGTGGAATGGACAGAGGATGCAGCAGTCCCTGTGGGGGCTGGTGAGAAGCCTTACCCTGCAAACAGAACATGCCCTGATGAAGGAGTTCACGTCTTCCTTGATGGAGGGCCACCAGAACCTTCTTTGGAGGAACTCAAGAGTGCGGTTAACCCCTGGGTGGCATGTCAACCGAGAGGAATGCCCCCACTGGAGAACTTGAGCCCGGGCTGCCTTGGGCACGAACAGACGATCCGCAGGGCCCCCTCCGGGGTCAGGCTCGTGGACCTGCACTCATTTGATAGCAGCCTCCAGACCCCAGTGAACTGGGGCAACTATCTGGGCACTAGGAATAATAGGGCTAGGGCTCTCCTCTGCCGGAGATATGGTGAAGATTAGGGATAGAGCATCGGGCTTGAGGTTCTTAGACCCAGGGCGGTAAGTGATGGTGAAATTAAATCTATTGAAAAATAGGGCCCATCAAGCCTGGCGGGGACTGAGCCGTTTGGCTTGGCGGATGTACTCCAGATTGCGGTGGTCAGTGAGTACTTAAAATGGGTTCTCTGCTGCCTCCAGCAAGTGCCTCCATTCCTCCAGGACCATCTTGATAGCAAGGAGCTCCCTATCCCCCACATGGTAGTTTCTCTCGGCCGGCGTGAGGCAGTGGGACATGAAGGCACAAGGATAGCCCCCAACTCCAAACTGAACCAGAGACCCAATCGAAGTGGGGGTTATGCTGCAGCAAACAGAGGAACTCAGAGGATGAGATGAGGTGAAAGCAAATGTTCTCATTGTGTTGGTGAATGGTGAGCTCTAGGTTGGATGTAATATGGGTAACTTGGCCTGGGGCAGGAGCGGTGACAGAGAGGGGAGCAGCTAGGGTGTCAGTAGGGATCTGGAGGGACTTGGCCAGGGCAGCATCCATAAAATTACCAGCAGCGCCAGAGTTGATAAGGGCCTGGAGGTTGTGGGAGTGTCTTCCCTAGCTGATGGTGACAGGCCAGAGTTGGAAGGGGTGGTTGAATGGGAAACCCCCACTAGAGACCCTCCTTTCCTAGTGGGGGCTGGGCGTTTCCCGGGAGCTCAGGACAGGAGGATCAGAAGTGTCCTGACCAGCCACAGTAAAGACAGCATCGCTCCTTCATCCTTCACTCTCGTTCCCGGGAAGAGAGGCCGGCATGACCCAGCTGTATAGGTTCTGGAGCATCCCGTGGCAGCGGGTCCAAAGGGGCAGGAACAGGACTGGCTGACGAAGGCTGGTAGGAGGGACTCGAGATCTCGGGCAGGTTCTCGGGTTGCCATCTCATCCTTTAGGCTATCCGACAGTCCATTAAGGAAACAGTTCATTAAGGCCTCTTCGTTCCACCCGCTACTGGCAGCCAAGGTGTGAAACTAAATAGCATACTCAGCCGCTGAGCTACAGCCCTGCCGGAGAGTGAGCAGCAACCTGAAGGCCTGCCAACCACTAAGGGGTTGATCAAAGACCTGCTTAAACTCTTGCTTGAAGGTCGCGTAGCTGGAACAACAGGGAGCCTTTGCCCTCCAGACTGCCATCGCCCAGGTGAGTGCCTTGCCAGAGAGGAGGGTAATGGCATAGGCAATCTTTGCTCAGTCTGAGGGGAATGAGGAGGGCTGCAACTCAAACGTCAGGGAACACTGGGTGAGGAAACCATCACACACCTTGGGATCCCCGGAGAATCTTTGAGGTGGGGACAAACGAGGTTCAGCCAGGTGGGAAGGCTGAACCTCAGCCAGGAGCTCAGGCGTAGGCTCTGGTGTGGCGACGGGTAAAGTGGTAGGTGTCCGTTTTGAGAGCTGACGGACAGATCAGAGAAGCTCGGCCAGGATCTCTGAATGCCTCCCATCAAATTCTGTTGCTGGGTCAGAACAGCATCGTGGCATTGAACAGTGTTCAGGAATTCCTGGGCGTCATGCGTTTCTGGGTTCATGGTGGCTTTGGTATTCTGTCAGAGATGGGACCCCAATTCGGGTCGTTGGCGTGGAACGTAACAGGCTTTTCAAAAACAAAGTAGCAAATAAAATACTTTAGAAAAAACAGGAAACAAAACAGGAAACATTGCTGTGCAATGCCAGGTGGTTTTACAATGGCGGTTGGCTTTAGTTTAGTCAGTTTGTTCCACTCCATTGGCTGTAGTCGGAAGCCGTATGCATTTTTTTGTCTGGTTCTGCATGTCTGCATTCTGCATTTTTTCCAACTTCCATGTAAGCTGGACTGGCATATCTGCCTTTATATGGTACCTATCAATTGTTCAGCTAAATGACCTCAAACCAAGTGTGTATCTTCTTAGTAGGCTCTCTAGATACATTGCTCTCTCTCATAAAGTAGGTATCTTTGTTGCTTCCATTTGAAGGTTATCTGAAAAATAATTGTCAAATAGAATGGCAGGTAATTTTGATGCAATTGTCATCTAATTGGTCATTGTTCAATTTATCTTTTTATTCAGAAAATCCAGCGTCAGTAGGGGCACTAGCGTTAATGAGAAAGTCCTAAATCCAGTTGCAGAAGAAGGGGCTGCCAAGATAACAAAGCTTGGAGATCAGATGTATGTCTTACTCCTGATGGATGCTCTATAAAGCTTGCTATAAAGCTTGCTTCATCAGCTAAAAATCTGGGTGTCCTTTTGATAGTAATTTGTCCTTTGAAAGACACATTTTCAATATTTGTAAAACTGCATTTTTTCATCTACTGTGATGATTATAGTTGACTTGAGGCAGGTGGGGACTTTGGATTGTAGTAGGGTGGATCTGACTTGGTGTTGCTGCAGTTTTATGGGGTTGTTTTCCTTTAAAATGCAGTGAGAGTATTTGTCTCTTTGTGTGTATGGCAGTGTGCTGTCTGTGGTGCTTGTGTCTGTGTAGCTGTCCTTGTAGCTAGTGAGGGTTTTAATCCCCTGCCACGTACCTTTGGAGTTGTTACTGTTAAAGTATTCCTCTATGCGTTGCTTGTACCTGATTTTGTCTCTCTGATGCCCCTTCTCGGGTTTCCCTTACTATAAGCAGGGTTCTCACCTTGCTGTTGAACCATGGTTTTTGGTTAGGGAATGCTTTAACTGTCTTTGTTTCAGACATGCTTTCAGCACAAAAATGTATGCATGAAAGGACAACTGATTTGTGTCCTTCAGGGCTGACTTTACAGGCTTGTCGAATGTTACTGAAGACTTGATCTAAAGTGTTCTTTCCTATTGTCAGAAAATGTACATATTTATGGAATTTGGGCAGAACAGACTTTAAGTTGGCATGATTAAAGTCCCTTTCTGCAGGGCAATACTGGGACACAATTTTAGGCCGGGAAATCCCACACCCACCCAGGCCATCCAATGTGCCCAAATAAATTTAGAAACCATACAACCATACAATTTTGTCCCCTCTAAATTAAATGTATTACACTGCATGACCATTATAATAACACATTTACAATTAACCTTTAAGTAACATTATGATAACATATTTTTATAAAATCATAATAAAATGTTATTGCATTTTTTTAACATTTTATGATATTTGGTCGCCACAGCGAATCATCTGCCTCCATCTAACCCTCTTCTCTGCATCCTCTTCTCTCACACCAACTAACTTCATGTCCTCTCTCACTACATCCATGAATCTCCTCTTTGGTCTTCCTCTAGACCTCCTGCCTGGCAGTTCCAACCTCAGCATCCTTCTATCTATATATTCACAACCCTGCTCCCTTTCTACTTATATATATATATATATATAAAATAATGTAAATATTTGTCTGCAAAAATACAAAAGTAACTTTACAATAAATAGTATTAATGTATTTTAGCATGTAGTCTTTTAAGTGATGATCGTAGGGGCGCTATTGCTAATAAGCTTTTTGCTAGTTCAAAGAAAAAAATACAATATTTACAGATAAAACTGACCTGCATTTGAAGCCCTGAACAGATCAGAAATTTAGCAACATTTCGCTGCTTCTTCTTGAAGCGTTTTCTTTGTCCCTTTCTGCTCCACCTGGCCGCTGTCTTTTATCCTCGCATATCTCTTTAAACGCTTTGGCGGAGGCGCGCAGAGGACATAAATTGACGTACTGATTACAAGCCTGACTCACTAACCAGTAGGCCACAGCTGCCCCCTAGTGCCTAGTGCCTTTCTTACTAGGCGTCTACCTAGTTTTAAGGGAACTTTGAAAAGGTCACCTGTGGAAATATCTTTAGTGAGTGTTCTCCTCCACATCTGTAGGTGAGGGGAGTGGGAATGTTTCTGGTGTGCTGGAAGGTTGCAATGTCACGCTCACTGTGAGGCATGCAGTGACTTGCATAATCAAGTGCATAATGAAATTACAAATAAAATGATTTTAACATTTTTCAGACACATATGTGATTGATACAATCATTGTCATGGAATAAACTTTGTTTGCACAAAGTTAACAGTTTGGACATTCAAATTATTTTCAACATCTGAATTGAAAACAGTGATTTCTACATGAAACGCAATAGTGCATACAATACGCATACTTCATGTTACGTGAGGAAAAAGTCTTTAAACACTAATCAGATAAATATCAGAAATATTTATATCGCCGTTTTTATAGTAATAAAGTATCAGGGTATGGAATTTTAAGATTGTATTTGCATGATAAGCTTTACATAATACACAACATTGGGGGGTAAGTAAGGGGGGTAGTGGTTTTAAAGAGTGGATGTTTTTTCATCATTTAATTTCATTTTTCTCAATAAGACCTTCTTAAATTCGAGTCCTGCTTGTACCCGGATGCCCAGCGCTGAGACTGACATGCACAATTTATTCCTCAGTTCTCACTGGTGTGTTCTGTAAAGATCATAGTGACTGTACTGCCAATGCGAACCTGCAGCGTGACGATCGACACGACCCGTTCCCTCCATCAGAGAACAGGGGTTACGGTCTTTAACAAAACGTCTTACTGCACTAAATAATTTATTTACCCCTTGACAATTTTGACTTCTGTTTTATTATAACATTTGTTTCAGGATTTGCAAAGTTAAAAGCAATCATACCTTTAATATGATATGTAAAAGATTCAACTATGTTTCAACTTTAACCTCTTCTGTGGCGCTCCCTATTGGCCTTTACTGCCCACTGTATTCATGCGACACATTCAAATGTCTGCTGCAAAACGTTCAACACATCCAATCCGCTCGTGTTCACGTCTGTACGTGAAATTGTCTTGAGATGTTTTATTCCACACAAACCCCATACCTACCACACACACACACCTCAGTACTTCAAAATTGATTTAACATCACTCATGCAGTTCTTGTTTTTGTACTTGCATAATAAACAGCAAGGCAACAAGCAACCGTGTGACGCGCAATCGCTGATTCGTCATTTTATGTACCATAGAAAGAAGCGGGTAAAATTGGATGTAAAACACAGGAGGACGTTTTACAGATCTCTATAAAACGGCGTCGATGACTGGCTGAATGTGAAGCACGAGCATTGTGTTTTAATATAAAAAATTGAAAAACGATTTTGAAAAACGACCGTTGTTTTGAGGAATGTGCGGACGCGGATCGCGCCTCGCTTCTTTTGTTCGTTTTCAGTTCCTGATGTTGTGAAGTGTGTGAGGAACAGATATTCACGCAGGATCCATTAATCTAACTCATGCTTTCTGCTCGAATCTGAATTAAAGTCGTCAGGTCTAAATTAAACTCCTCTTTGTGGGACGCCTTCCGTGATATCTGGCCTGGACTCTGAAGGAGTGAGTGTTTATTATAAAATACACGTTCACCTGTTAGGCATCTATGTGTTTGTGTGATGTTATTTTCATGTGACCACCTAAAACCTTGTATTCCGTGTAATCATACATAATACTTAATTTATAGAGGATCATTAGATTTGCTTATAAGCACTCGTTATCAAAAGTACCATGGCTGTCTATGTTTTCTGCACATGTACAATGATAATCGTGTACTTTAACGTACTTTGGAGTATCATGTAAGTACCCGGGAATATGATCATGGGAATCGTTCAGTGACATGGTCTATGCCAAAATACCGTAATAAAACAGTCTAATACTATCTATATAATATACTATATAACATATTATACCACTACGTATATAGTGTACCACTATACCAACAGTGCTTTGTAACGTGATCCAGGTTCCCATAGTCATTAAACTGAGAATAGGATACAACAAACTGTGATTTCTAGGCCTAATAAAGTTACAGATATTAATACAACTGTAAACATTTTTGAAAGTTTCTACAGTGAATGTGTTTTTTAGGTTAAGCTAGTTTTTTTGTTAATATTGAGTATTAAAGTTGTGTTGTTGTACTGTTCCACACTGATCACAGCTGTCCTAATATTCAACACAACAGCACAATTGTGAGTGTGATAAGTCTGTAAACGAGTTACATCTTACCTAATGTTAATTTTATCTTTGTTTTGCTTTAACAAAAAGTTCCAATGATGCAAAGCATCAAATTATATTGCAAACAGTGGAGCAATACAAACAGTTGTCAGTTTGTCCTTTGTCTGAAAACTAACCTGTTCTTGGTCTTTTGTTATCCTCATAGATGTAAGCTGAGCTTCTTCCTTTTGCTGCAGTGTCCATTGACATAATGGGACTGGACTTTGATGTCAAGACATTCTGCCACAACCTGCGGGCTACCAAACCCCCGTATGAGTGCCCAGTGGAAAGTTGCCGTAGAGTCTACAAAAGCTACAGCGGCATTGAATATCACCTCTACCACTATGATCACGACAACCCACCACCTGCCCAGAGCACCCCTCAGAAGAAGAGAAAGGGTCGACCGCCACGGGTCTCCTTGGCAGGATCGGGGGATGGCCCTGATTCTAGTACTGGTTCTGGGATGACTGGGCAAGGGACTACACCAGGCAGCCCAGCCGAGCGCTCCGAACACTCTCACTCACCTGTGAGAGAAACAATGACCTATGCTGAAGCTCAGCGGACAGTGGAGCTGGAGATTCGGGGGCGAGTTCACCGCATCAGCATCTTTGAGAACCTAGATGTGCTTTCAGAGGAGGACAGTGGGGCAGAAGATCCCCCGTCCTCAGGAATGGGGGGCTCGGCTACATGTAATGGTGGTGGAGGAGAGGGTGGGGGAATTGGGAAGGACAGATTAGACAGTTCTGCAACCAATGGGGAGAAAGGGTCTCAGAAAACAGGGAAGCACAAAAGCAAAGAGAAGAAAAAGGACAGCAGCTCACACCATCACATGAACCCACCTGGACCAGCCGTAAAGCTGCCTGAAGTCATCTTTCGAGAGCTGGATCAGGAAAGACCGGATGCCCCCCCTCGACCCTCATCTTACTACAGGTAGAGTTCTCTCAATAATGAAAAACACCTCCAAACTATGATGTCAGTAGGACATGAGCAAAATTGTAATTTACGGACAAATTGATATTTATTTATTTGTTTAACCTCTGAATACCAGTGTTGTTGTGTGTTTCTTTTAAATGTTTGCACATTCTCACATAGGGACCAATCTGTTTTATATTATGTTTACTTTTTTATTTAATTATTTTATTTAATCCAGTTTTTTTATTTAAATGTTTGTAGGTTTTTACATCTTCAAGATTATTTTCAAAGTTACTTTCTTAGTGATCTTTTAATCTAAAAAGCCAAGTATTAATGCGTAGCAATCGCTACGTGAAGTGGTCTAAATATATTTATAGAAATCTGTGTCTTATGTGGAAGGCACAGGACAATGAAATTTTCGTGCATTCAGTCCAAATAAAATGATAGTATGTCCTTCTTGTCTGTCAAACTATGTATGCATTCATGTATTTTGGAGGAATGGCTTTGGAGAGCATTCTGAAGGGAGGGTGGGATCTTATGCTTTTTAGGCTAGCATGCTATTGCTAGCTTGTCAGAAATTGCGTAACTATTTTTAATTCATGTTCCAGGTGTTAGTGTGCATAATTCATCTAGGCATTTTATAATTGCCACTGTTAAATTATACAATTGAACCTCTACTGTACATATTTTAACCCAAGCAACATCTGTGGGATTGTTTAATCTGGAAAAAAGGTTGACAGTCATCAGAGAACTTGCATATCTGTTACTGTATATAAAGCTTGAAGAGTCAGGATCAGTATCAGCCGATTATGATAACAAGAAATCAGTTGTCAGTATCGACTGCAAAAATCCTGAATGGCCCTTTCCTGGTATCAACAATTATTCACATCTTTCCCACTTTGAGTGAAATGCCAACTCAAGTGAGTGCCAGTGGTGTTTGAGAAGTGGAGCAGCCCCGACACAATCAGTTGCAAACTCTGAGGGTTGAAATCAGCTTGACTTTGATCTTGTTTCACTGATTTATTTCTCGTCTTTAGGTACATTGATAAATCGGCAGAGGAACTGGATGAGGAGGTGGAGTATGATATAGATGAGGAAGACTACATCTGGCTGGACATCATGAATGACAGGCGTAGAGCTGATGGGGTCGCCCCCATCCCTCAGGAAGTGTTTGAGTATCTGATGGATCGACTGGAGAAGGAGTCTTACTTTGAGAGTCACAACAAGGTGAGGTGTGCTCCAGTTAGCCTGATGTTTGCTAAGACAACATCACTTTTACTCATTCTCATTTTTAATAGATTTTTTATTTAAGAGTTAATAAACCATTTTTAATAGAGTTAATAAACCCCTTATGAACATGAATGAGTCCTGAAGTTGTGGCTGGTCCAGTAGAGATGTGCTAGTACTTATCTAAGTGATGGCTCTTTAAAAACAAATAAAAAATTAGTTGTAACTAGATATCAGAATTGTAGATGCTTGAGGATAAGCTCTTTTGACTTGGTTTCAGTACACAACCATCTACCGACTAGTAGGGGTGTAACAACACATCGATATTGGTCAATGTATCAATCAAATGTCTATTGATGCCACACTTTTATATAATATATATACACCCCTTTTACTTTTTTATTTTGATACTCTGCACATCTTCACATAACACAAAGTCCGCTACTCATTTTTGCCAAAGCATATATTTTCATTTCCTCACTAAACTGTCTGTCGGTGGTAGCAGCGAAACGACAGATACAAATTTTTTGTCTGCTGTTCAACATAAATTGTGGGTATGGAAACATTTTGTATTTGTAAAAAAATGGGCTAACAGAGAAAACCCACATAATATCTACATTTTAAAAAATCAGTCAATATACCCCCCCAAATGATTCGAATCGTATTGCTGGGTTTTTTAAGGTGTTGGCAAATATCGCTGGAGGAGAGAATGAATATACTATTATATTGTGAGGAGATGTCTGATTTACACCCCTACAGAACTTTTTACTGACTACTTAATACGTTTACATGTGCGGCAGAAATGTATTATCAGAGTTAAGGACTTCATCGCAATAAGATTTTTATAACACAAGCAAACCTCTTTACTCCCATTTACATGCAATTTTCAATATTCTGATTATTTCTAAGAATTGTGGTTCATTTTTTACTGTCTGTGTTCATATAGCTCAATCCCCAGTGCAAATTCAAAATTTGGATACAGTAGGTGTTTTACTGGCCATTGTCTGAATTTACATCAAATGATGTAATTAACACAGAAATATGATGGCTGTGCCATTGTGTTGCCCACCTTGCAGTGGTGTTTCTGGTGCCGCCTCTGGATGAAGATTAGGAGGCTGATGGCATGAGTTTTGTTGACAGTTCAGTGAGTCGGGGGAAAGCTTTACAATACGGCATCAAAAGCATTTAAAGTCTTTAATACCTGTTTATTGGCAATTCACTATGATTATGCTACAATTATATTTGTAATCACATTGTTTTGAGAAAAGTATTGTGTTTATATGATGTTAAAGTTTTTTTTGCACATGAACATAGATGTTTCAAATTCAGACACTATCACTGTGATCAGATTACCAGATTTGGGAAACTAGTAAACATTACATATAAGAGTCAGCCCGTATGGCTGTTGGCATTTACACTGTCAGACACACAGACATGTGACTGATGAAACTAACACACGTTCCTCCTGTTCTCTGGCTTCTGAAGGGTGACCCCAGCTGTCTGATCGATGAGGATGCCGTGTGCTGTATCTGTAATGACGGCGAGTGTCAGAACAGTAACGTCATTCTGTTCTGTGACATGTGTAACCTGGCCGTGCATCAGGAGTGTTACGGCGTTCCCTACATTCCAGAAGGCCAGTGGCTGTGTCGCCGGTGTCTGCAGTCACCCTCCAGAGCTGTGGACTGTGCCCTGTGTCCTAACAAGGGCGGGGCTTTTAAACAGACTGACGACGCCCGCTGGGCACATGTAGTGTGTGCCCTCTGGATCCCGGAGGTGAGTGTGCTGTGGAAATGTTTTGATGGGGTGTCAGGAACGGCACAGAATATTTAAGCTTGAATCTTTTTTCTGACACTGATTGTGGTCAGGAATCGGATACTTAATTAAAATTTTGATTTCCCTTAATGATTCATGCACACGCATTTTCAGAGAAGTTGAAACTTTATTCATGTCATCTGTGAAAACCCAATCAGCAATCAATACTGATGGGCAGAGAAAAGTCTTCTACAGTGCTACATTAGGTGAAGTCAGTAGAAGGTGAAGCTAAGTGTAATTGTAATCATTCACTGTCGAGATTTAAAAGTCACCATGTTTGACATCTTGCTTACCGCGGGTGTGTCATAATCTGCAGCGTCATGTTAACTGGTGATGGTTTGCTGTCTTCCTCAGCTGCATATGTGCACACAGCAGATTCTGATAACACAAACCAACACAATGTTATGATAATATGCCAATAATACGTCCAGTATGTCCAGTAAATAAACAAATCACAAACAAATTGAAGTACATGGCAGTCTTTTACTATAACAAAACCATGAAATCATAAATTAATATGAAACTCATATGAAACGTTATTTTCTTGTCAATACGGTACTTATATTATTTTTCGCAAATCAGTCAGTATGTAGACTAAATGACCATACAATTTATATATACATGTCTGACTTCATATTTTCTGTCACATTGAAATCAAAACTGGGCATCGTTAAGAATCTAAATCAAATTTCCATACCTTTTGTCAGTCTTAAAGGCATAGTTCACCCAAGTTTTTATTTCTAACATCTTGAAATCTAAACAGAAAAAACATGTTAGCAAAACATGTTGGCATTTATTTTGGAGTCATTTAGTTTATATGTAGGACCAATTATTCTTCAAAAACTAAAAGAATTAAGGCTGCAATCCATAACTTTTTAAAAAATGATCAAATCAGTTCTTAAGAAAATACATGACAGATCAGTGTTCAACACAATCTTATTTGCAGCGGTAAGTTTATGATAATGATTTATAATTTGAACTATCAGGTCAGATTTTGTGAGAAATGTCCATCTGTAAACGGAAAGAAGAAGATCTGTCCAGTTACTGTAGATGGTGCAGCATTTGTAGTTTGTTCTTAAAGAAGTTTAAATTTAAACTTGTCATTTACCTTTAGAAAATAACTTTGCAGGGCACTAGCAATTACATTTCAAACAGATCATGATAGAGAGACAAAGGCTACAAATTGCAGCTTTAATGAAATCATTAATATACTGGAACCAATAAGAGATTTTTTAAATGTTATTTCCATCCCAGTTGTATTCATGGCTAGTTACAGCGAGCTCAAGATTAAACATCGCTTGTTTTCTTTCATAACCTGTCCCCTCATTCTCTACAGGTGTGTTTTGCTAATACAGTCTTCCTTGAGCCCATTGACAGCATTGAGCACATCCCACCTGCCCGCTGGAAGCTGACCTGTTACATCTGTAAACAGCGTGGCTCTGGTGCCTGCATCCAGTGCCACAAAGCTAACTGCTACACTGCCTTCCACGTCACCTGCGCCCAGCAGGCCAGTCTTTACATGAAAATGGAGCCAGTGCGAGAAACGGGTGCGAACGGAACTTCGCTCAGCGTACGCAAGACTGCCTACTGCGACATTCACACTCCGCCAGGCTCCGCTCGCCCACTGGGAGGAGTGGGAGGGGCTAGCGTTGGCTCCTCCCACAGTGAGGGGGAGGCAGAGGATGAGGATGATATGGCAGGCGGTGAGGAGGAAGGAAAGGGGTGGAGCTCAGAGCGTGCGAAGAGGGCGAAAGCCAAATCGCGGCTCAAGATGAAAAGAGCCAGAAAGATTCTGGCTGAGAGGAGGGCAGCCGCACCGGTGGTGTCAGTGCCGTGTATACCACCACACAAGTATGAAAGGGAGATTTTTTTACATCTTTAGACAAGACCATGCTTTTTTACCAGTGCTTTTATAATTTCCTCTTAGTGTATTTATCTATCATTATCATTAGTGTAATGCCATTGTATATTTGACTTTTAATCATAAATTGATTTGAAAGGAATAATTCCAATTATTCTCAGTGGAGATTCTTAGGAATTAGTAATATTGTAGTACAGTAATTATTACTACGTTATAGTTAAAGTACAACAAAAATTACCATACTGTATAAATACCAGCAGTACAGTCCTGTGAAATATGAATAGAATAAAAATAAAACATTGCTAACATACTTGTGAGGCACGAGACAATGAATGATCGTAAAACTAGACAAACTGTAATGTTCACAGTGTTTCATCATTTTATATCCCTGAGCGAAATTATTGCGGTGATAATGTATTGACTAGTCCTAACCCAGACCACCTTTAACCTTAAGAGGTTTGCAAAACACACCAACCAAATGAACCAAAATTCTAATAACTCTAGTGTGAATATTTTTTGAGTGATTATGAGTTTGATTAAAAGAACTCTTCTTCTGGTTTAGGTTAAGTAAGATCACAAGTAACCTGACTGTGCAAAGAAAGAGTCAGTTCATGCAGAGACTCCACAGCTACTGGACGCTGAAAAGACAGAGTCGCAACGGTGTTCCCCTGCTGCGACGCCTTCAGACGCACTTGCAGTCTCAGCGCAACACTGAGCCGCTGCCCACGATTAATGCAGTCAGTGCTTTAACATGTTGATTCATTGAGAACTGTGAAGGAGAGTTTCCTGTGTTGACGGTGAGTTTTTATTCACAGAGGGACAGTAAAGAGAAACACTCGATGTTGAAGGAGCAGCTGAAAGCCTGGCAGAGACTCCGTCATGACCTGGAGAGAGCGCGACTGCTGGTGGAGCTGATCCGCAAGAGAGAGAAGCTCAAGAGAGAAACAGTAAGACTAAAACCAACAGATGGGCTTCTGTTCCGCAAGACCTTTGAACTTATTTTTCAGACGTGCTTGTGCTGTAGTTTGTGAAAGTATTTCCATTAAAGTAGGTCTGCAGAGGTCATTAACTTAACATTTAAATCATGATATGACTTTGTGCAAGTGTTAACCACAAACTGGGTTTTTATTTATTAAGAAATACTTGAAATATTTCTTAATAAATATTTTAATAAAAACTTATTTCATAAGTTTAGCAATTCATACGTTAGTGGTGCATTGTAGCTTGTAAAACGTTAAAAATTTGTTCAACCCTTTATAATTTTTTATGCACCATTTTAATACATCTACATTGGGGACATGTATGTACTGCAGAGAGGGAAGGAAGGACCCTAATGAGTATTTGTGGTGTGTATTGTTGTGACGGTGGTGTGTTCAGATAAAGGTTCAGCAGATGGCTCTGGAGATGCAGTTGACCCCGTTCCTGGTTTTGTTACGCAGCACTCTGGAGCAGCTGCAGGAGAGAGACACCAGTAGCTTCTTCACAGAGCCGGTACCTTTAAGTGAGGTACACAGACACTCACCACACTTCCCTTATAGTTACGTGCTGTGATGGAATATTCTGTGCGATGATACAGATTTTGCTATAACATTTTCTTTGCAGTAGATATATTTGCATGGTTATCAGTGAGCAAGACTGTTTTGTGTTACACATAAGAGCTACAAAGAAACATTGAATAGCGAGAAGGCAGACATTGTTATTTAGGACTTTTGTTTTTGCGCAGCACAAAGCACAGTTATGTTGTTTACAGTAAATAAGCAACAGCTGTAGCTTTGAGTTTGACTTTGGAATTCGAATCATTAGTTTTCTCATTAGTTTCTTACTATTTTACCTTTTAGTTTGTTTCCAAGTTTCAAGGAGAAATTAATGAAATAAGATAAAATATTTCACTTCTAATAACACTGGATTATTCACATGGTTAGTTAATATCAATGTTAAAATAACTATTTATAGTTATTGTAAAGTGCTTGGTAACACCTTTTAATAGGGTTCCATTAGTTAACACTGGTTAATGCATCGGAAAAAATGACAGCTGGGAAAAAATTCAAACATGGTGGTTTGGGAGAACCCAAGAGGTTTGCGAGAGACCTAAGGTGGAAGAGTTAAAAGTCATTATTGGTTAGAAGAGGTGGACGTGATGTAACATTTTCCAGAAGCAGGCAAGATAAACCATGCAGACCTCTGAATCCATTACCAGCTACACAAACTCTGCTTCATTGGTTTTGCATGTAAATACCTAAATACCTAAATAAAATTTGCACCTAAATACCTTTCATCCAGTTACTGCTCTGTGTGTGTGTTGCATTTCTCCAGGTCCCAGACTACCTAGACCACATCGAACGGCCGATGGATTTTCAGACAATGTGGAAGTGTTTAGAGTCACATCGATATCTCAGCTTTGAAGCTTTCGAGAATGACTTTCTGCTGATTGTCAACAACTGTCTGAAATACAATGCCAAAGACACGGTCTTCTACCGCGCCGCACTACGATTACGGGAAGTGGGTAGTGCTGTTTTACGGCAAGCCCGTAGACAGGCAGAAAGGATCGGTTACGATTACGAGATGGGCATGCATCTGCCCAGAGAGCCCAGCCCGGTGTCACCACATGAGCGTGAGAGGGAGCGAGGCAGAGAGAGAGAAAGATCTGCAGTTTCTGAAGATGGTGAGTTGAGCTTCTTTGTGAGTTGTTTCTGTCCATCTTAAAGGTAATAGTTCAGCCAAAAAAATGAAAATTCTTCCTTCATTTAATCACACTTATGTCATTGTCTTTTTGTTCCTGTTGAACAAAAGAAGATATTTTCAGAAATGTTTTTAAAGGGATAGTTGGTGCTTGGTGATTTATAAAATACAAGTCTTCTCCAGTTCACCAGTCTTCAGGTGAACATTATTAAAACTAGATTATATTTATTCATAATCACAGGCACAGTCCAACAACTGGACCTATTTGTTGTGTAATGATTTATGTGAGGTAAGTGCACGTACGTCAGGTGCATACGTCATTATGCGACAGGTAGTTCATCATATTATAGCTGTTATTCAGTGTTGTCTGTATCTGCTTAGTCTTATACTGAAGAAGATACAGAGTCTTGGATTGCTTGAGGGTGTGTAAATTAACAGCAAATTTTTATTTTTTGGTGAACTATCCCTTTAAGCAGTGAATTAGGTGCACGCTTGGCTAAAGAGGTGTATCTTTAGTCTAGACCGTGTCTGAACCCTAAACAACTATATTATAATGTTTTTCTTTAGATCATGGGACATACAAGTTATCAGTTTACAAGTTTTTTATCTTTTGATCTTAGCTTTAAAAAATGTTTTCAGTTTCACAGTTTTTTGCTTAATTATAACAAATCACAAATAAAAAGTTCAGGCAATTTAGGCATTTTAAACCGTATTTAGACATTGAAGGTGCAAATTTTCAGTTAACACAGTTAAACAGTTAAACTCTGTATAAAAGCAACTAATTCCTGAGTTTAATGGTCAGAATTTTTCAAGCTTCATTAAACTTTTTTTTGAGTCTGAGGCCTGTTGTCTCACCCCACTGGTGTGAAGTGCAGCTTGTCTTCTCACAGATCTCCTGCCAGACAACCGGCGGCATTTGACTTTGGAGGAGCAGCTGCAGATCCTTCAGGCACGTTATGATGAAGTCATGTCAGGAAAGCATAGCATTGGCCAGTCTCGACGAGCCAAAGCCTTGAAGAAGGAAATGACAGTTATTAAGAGGAAGCTGGCCCACCAGCGTGAGGGTGGCTGTGGTTTGGGCAACCACGAATCAGGCATGTCACTGGAGCGCACCTCAGTTCTTTCACATCATGCCTCAGCGAGTGGCCGTCGTGATGAAGGAGAGAGCAGCAGCCATGAGATTGGTGGAAAAGGTCAGAGAACATCAAACATGCGCAGCAGCTTCAGTTTGACATTGCTGTGAAATACTTTCCAGGCATGTAACTTTATTGTGCAGGTAATGTAACTTCACTATTACAACCACTCTGTAGCTAGAGGGCTGATGAGCCAAGCTGAAAAAAAGAGTGGATTTTACAAGCCTTAAACAGTATTGTAATTTGTTAAAACATAAAACAGACTTCCTGCTGCCAGTTCGTGGCACAATAACTGTGACTTACAAAAGCTATGTTCACAATTACAATCAAAGGAATATTTAAAAATTCAGAGCCTAAGATTGCCAAAAAATCCATATACAGTCCAAAATGTCCGACATCCTGTTGGGCGGAAGTAATGAATGAAATTTTGAAAGTTGTTTAGCATGATGAGAACATGTACCAACTTTGGTAACTCTAGGCAACATTAACTGTCACTTTAGACACTACAGAGCCTCACAGCTGACCACTATGATGTATGAACCAAATTTCATGCAATTTTAAGCATCATAAGTGCTTCAGATACACCTGAATGTGGTTTCAAATTTGTATTGTTACCATGGCAACAATATTTAAGATATCACAAATCTTTTTAGAGCATTACATCAGCCATGTCTCTATATTAGTCTGACCAAGACTTAAGTGGCTTGGCAAAAAACTGACTATTGACTATGTCTGTGACTCACAATAGTCATATCAATGTCATCACCCCACCGCAATAAACATATTTGCCAAATTTGTCATAAATTGCTCAATGTATGCTATAGATATTGGAGACTTCCTGTTTCCCATTTTTCGCTATAATTTCACTGCCTTCCCATGGTAACACTGTTCGAGATCCTCCCATATGAGCTTACAGGGAATTCCCCTGTACAGTAAAGTTACTGTTTACAGAGATTATTCTAAAGTTAAAAGTGAATCAAAGTAGCATTGCAAACAGAACCAAACTGAACTGTGGCTTTAGAACAGAACCGTGGCATTGGTATATTGATACACCCCCAAAGAAGTTATTTTTCACAAAGCACTGGCATGTCGATTCAGTCAGTCTGTTGAATATATCTTGATTGATTGTAAGTTTAAGCCTAATCCTTAATTGATGAATCCCACTCTCTGTGAATCAGTCATAGCTCTGTAAACCACATACCTGTAATTGTGCTTTTATTTAATAAGACTGCCTGGTTAAGCCTTAGCCTAAATAATCCAGACAGTTGACTGTAGTTGCTGTAGACGGTACAGGCTGTTTCATCATTTCACCATTGTTCTGCTAGATCTCTGAAGTGATTGGATCCCTATTTAAAAAAAAAAAAATTTCTCTGTAGATCTTAGTGTGTCCTCTTCTGCATTGGCCCCTGAAGTCGGCCGTCGTACATCTGTGCTCTTCTCAAAGAAGAATCCCAAAGCTGCTGGGCCTCCCAAGCGTCCAGGCCGACCCCCTAAGAACCGAGACATGCTGCATGGAGCGGGCGTGCTAAGCTCCAGTCCAGTGGGGCCACCCCAGCTGCCCTCCCTCACCCCGTCACGCAAGAGACCTCACAGTCCTCAGTCCAGCTCCAGCTCGGAATCCGACAGTGAACATGAACACCTCATAATGGGTATGTCTTCAAATTTGGCCTACATCAGATGGAATGTGAAAAATGACTGCAAGTCAACCAACATTTGTGAGGGTTTACCACAACGTCAGTACTAGTTAACAGTTTTTACACATTACCTCATGGCTGCTCTTATTATTACTATTGTATCCGTCTGTTAGTTTTCTTGTTCTTCTTCCTCCGCCATTGCGTCTAGAGCAGCCCATAGAAGAGTCTCTAACGCCAACCCACTGGTGCCACAAACAGTCATGCTCATAACTTTTGACACGTAAGTCCTAGAAACACAATTTTTTCTCCTGAATCCTTGGCTCATTAGGATTTTCTCGCATCATTTGAAAATTGTCCCGCTATTCAAGTTTTTTTTTTTAACCTACCTTTTCGAACTTCTCCTAGGGCGTGTCTAATTTGCCAAAATTGGTCTGATTTGTCAGAAATTTGGTATGTTGCATCTACTCATGCTTTAAAGAAGATTTTTAAAAGATTTTTAATTGGCCAGTCCGTTCGTGTGTAGCGCATGAACGAATTTGACGGCGAGCATGCAAAAATAGATTTAAGGTTATATTTTCCCCAAACTTTTGTGTATTGACACGTAACTTGGTATGTTATACCTTATCCTGAAGTTATGAGGGTGGTACCTTAGCTTCCTTGAGGCATTCTCGGTCGAATGATATCCAATTTTTCTTGATCAGCTATTTTGGGCAGCAGCCATTTTGGGCATCGGGCATTTTGAACTTTGTCATAAAATGCAGGGTTTTTTTTCTTACCTACTTTTTCAAACTCCTACAACGTTGTACATCGTTATATAGCATGTAGATAGTTATAACTGCTTTTCTATACTGATTTTGAAAAATTCACCATCTGATACGTCAACATATATTTTCTCTTGTGCCCTTTTTGGGCTTGACCCCATAATTGCTTGCAGCTATGTTCTATATAATATCTTAGTGTATGTGGTTATACACATTTGTTTATCACATAAGTAGATGTTACTGCAAAAATGAACATTTAAAAATAATTGTATCTTTTTGTTGATAAGAGACACACTTCTCACATACTTCTTCATTTAAAGAATTAGATTTCAGTAAGGTTTTCCTTTACATTCACTCTTTGACCAAGATTCACGCATCATGAAATTTTCCCATGAGTCATCTGTTTTCTGTTCATCTGCTTGAATATGGGGAAGCCCCACCAGGGGCAAAACTGAGCTTCTTTAATTTGCCCTTTAAAACTTAATTTGCAATAATTGCAAATGATTATTAATATATTAATATAATATAAAATATCCAAGCAGCTCTAAATAACACAGATGTGTATTATAAAACATTAAATCCTTTGCAGTGTCTGTGTGGTTTAAAGTTTTGGAGTTGTTGATAGTGTTTTTCTCACATTGTGTTTGAAATTATGTAATGTACTGTGTACTTATATAAACAATATGTACTTGGCTATGTAGTGTCCAGATGTTTAAAGGGTAGGATAGGCTCCATTGCTACTCAGAATCAAGTGTCCAACTTTTCAGACTTATTTTAGGTTGAACATACTGTTTTTGTAGCATTCTTTAGTGTTTAGACTCTGTGCAGAACCTTGTGAAATGGGACAGACATTTCTTTTTTTCAGAGCTGATTAACGTCTGGATGAATTACAGACATACTAAATAGAAATCAAAGTCTGCTTGTCTGTGTATTGAGCAATGAAATGGACTTGACCTGCACAATATATTACAACTATCAGAATATTGCAGATTTGCATGAATGACTTCAATACTTCATGAAGGTGTGTAGTCAAAGTTTAGGCTGATGCACATAGAGTGACATGTGAATGTAAGTTGGGATAAGTATGCTTGTGTGCGCATGAATGTGTTTTATATACAATTTAGAATGATACATATTTGTGTTTCTATACAAATAAAGCATGATGACATCATCAGTACTGTGCGGTTCTAAACAGACGCGAGCGCTCGTGTCAGTGTGATATATTGTTTCTGTCTTTCTGTCAGATCTGCACAGTAATGGTTTTGGCAGCAGTCAGCCAGTGACGGATAGTTTTCTGGTGTACAGGAACGAGCGCAGCCTCCCGCGCTCCAGCTCTGATTCTGAATCCAGCAGCAGCAGCAGCAGCAGCGCCGCCTCTGACAGGACCAGGTACACAAACACACACACACA
>JAZGTK010004674.1:0-23969 GCA_036877625.1 Ambastaia sidthimunki
AGATGCATATTTATACCAAACTTTTGATGAAGGGTGTCCCAAGAACAATTAACAACCTGAAGGTGAATGTTAAGACACTGTGTCACTTTCTGCCACAAATTTGGTCCTTTTGTTGAGAAGTGGAGACAGTAGCTCATGCTGAGCCAAGGACAAGGTTAGAATAATTGTGTAAGTGTACAACAGAATGCTAATGCTGTTCATTTAGGCCTCCAGACAGACTGACGCACCAGTTCAACCAATTCACCTGAATAAATGTCAAGTTGTTGTTTTGAGTTGCTTCTTGCTAATAACAGTTGACCTCTCAAACCAATGACTGTTAATTTGTAAATATCAGGTTTTTAATGAGGAACGCTGAACATTATGTATTTACATGTATATATAGACATATTCATTAAGTGAAAGGTTTGTGAACTTGTATTTATTAATATATTGTCTATTTGTTCTGTCCAGTGCCTCCTAAGTTTGTTTGTTTGTTTGTTTATTTCTTCCACTGTTGCTAAGTAATACAGGTTTCATGGCTGTTAATAGTAATTTCTGGAATATTCCCTTTTCCCGATTGGTTCAACATGACATTTGTATTAATTATGTGTAGTTATGTTTTTCTTAAAGTATTCCGGGTGATAGAGGCTAGCTGGTAGCTGAACTGTTGTAAAGCCTTAAACACACAGGCAGCAGACGGCTTCCAAACTGTTTTCTTTATTTACTTGCTATTCTTTCTCACACGCTCCAGTATATCACCTAAACGATACATTAAAGGTATACATTACAAAGGAATACATATATTAAATGGAACCTATACATTCCATAAACTCCATCTTCATTAACCTCATGTTGTTCCAAAACCATCTGCCTTTTATAGTAATGATGAATTGTTTGGCAGCTCATACAGTGATGTTCCAAAAATACCTAAATACATTTAAATCAGGGATGGGCAAACTTGTTCCTGGAGGGCCAGTGCCCTGCAGAGTTTAACTATAATTAAACGCACCTAAACCTACTAATCAGGATTACTAGAAGGCCACAGGCAGGTTTGGAGCTAAACTCTGCAGGGAACTGGCCCTGCAGGGTCAAGTTTGCCCATCCCTGCTTCACGTTACATAGTCCATGTTACTTGTGCACTGTATTCAAAGTCGTCTGTAGATGTATAATAGCCTTGTGTGCAGAACAGACTAGAATCAAAGTTATTTACAGATAACTCATATCTAGTTTCCATTTCAATGACATCCAAATAACATCATACTGGTTTGGAACGACGTGTTGGCGAGAAAATAAGGATGGAATTTCCAATTCTGCGTGAATCATTCCTCAAACATTCCTTGCAGCAGAAACCAAAAGCACAAATACTGGAGATATAAACAATGGTCAGTCCCACGGAAGCACAGTAATCCTCTTCGGCTGGCAAACGGTATTGTTCAGTACCTGCGCCAGTCTCTTCCCCCCACAGCTTCCCTGCTGCACATCACTGGAACAGAGATTACAACGGATATTTGGAGGAAAGGAAATGGTCTAAACCGAAGGCTGTAGTGGGTTCTTTCTCGCTCATCAGAAGGGGAGGTGGGAACGTTTCGTGTTTAGCTCCAGAGTGGAAGGTTAGACTCCCTTCAGCACAGAAATCAGCTCCTGCCAGTGGAGTTTGTCGCTCTGTAATTTACTCGAGCTAGTTTGGGCGAGTTTCTGTGGGGTCTGAATGTACTTCTGCTCTCAATAAGACTCACATTCCAGCTTGTAGGCTGCAATCATATACAGTGCTTGATTGCACAGAGCTTGCCAAATTAAGGATCTTTTGCGTTAAAAGGAAATCATACACTGATGGACAGTTTTTCTGCTTTCAAAAATGAAACACCCAGGTGACAAATGTCTTCCTGGGAATATCTGAAATGGCCAATTTAGATGTCACACATCTGAGCTGAGAGAAGCTGAGAGAACTTCACTTGTTACAGCTGTCTTCTGGGTGATGCTAGCATCATTTCTGCTCCTAGTTTTCTGTTTTCTTTGTATAAGCCATTCTGAGCTATTTATTTCAAAGTAGATGTTGTTTTGAGCATGAAAATTAGAAAATTTCCTTTTAAAAAAAACACTGGACCATATTATGACATGTAAATGTATGCAAAAATATGTAAACAAGAGATAGGCGTGTGTGTATTTAAAGTAGGCTGCTAGGAGGATTCAGAAATCAAAGAGTGGTGTTGCTTTTTACCATGTTGCTCCAGTATCTGCTCCAATTATTGTGTTAGTTGATATGAACAGGTTGCAAAATTCACAGTAGAAACATTTGATGATTTTTCAGTCCTGTTTCACTGTGGATTTGGTGTTTCTCGAACCTCAAGCTCAATGTGAAAAAAAGTTTCCAGCAACAACTAATTTGTCTGCACCGAACACAAAAACACTTAATGTGACACAATCACAGCCAATCAGAAGGTGTTTGACACCTACGTATATATGTGTGTGTGTGTGTGTAATAGTAATGAGATCTCATTAATTTTCCTAGCAAAAATAAAATATTTGATGCTTAATCTTTAGATGTTTCTGAAGACCTTATTGGCTCCTGCTCACAATGTCAGGACTGTAATGATGTCCTCTGTAATGAAGTCCTTTCTCAACATCAAAAAACAGCTCATTGTAACTAAACTTGCATTTTCCGCCCTTAAAAGCGTTCGTTTTGCAGATGCCTGAGACTAACATTACGCTGTCATTTCAGCTTCATCTAGCAGGGAGAGGCGTCTGGAAGTGTCTGGTTATGCCTGTCCTCTTGCTGTTTGGTGGCTGATAGCAGCATTAAAGCTCTTTACCAGGTGCTGAAGGTCAGCTCTTAAACAGCTGTTTGAGGGATGAAGGGAATCTGTTTGTGAACATTACTGCTGCTCTGATGGCTCTCGCTGTGTTTGGTTTCCTGCAGTGATCTTTCAGCTATAGCTGAGTTTGTTATCGCCCTCTGCAAATACAGGTGGTGCACTTGTTGTTGGTTCAAGCCCTTGTAGGGTCAGAAAGGTTACACAAATTCTTTCAGGATTAAACCTAAACCAAAAAGGAAGGATGCTCAGCACCCTGGAGGTGTCCGGCGTGAGAACACTTTTGACTGACAGAAATGGTTGGATATTTTTTGGGGTGTTTTTGAGGTGGGAACCCAACTGTTCTATATTCTCCATTGTGTATATATAAATTTGGGTGTTTATGCAACTAAACACAACAATAATTAAAAAAAAAATTAAATTCTAGACTTTTTTTGCTTTATAATTTATTTATATCCCACTATCTCAGGGACTTCCCCTCAAGACACAGGATTAAACTGGCAAATTATGAATAAAACATACTCAAATGAATTCTGCATAGTGCAGGAATATTATCTGAAGCAAATCGGTATTTTAAACAGAATTACTCATGGCCTAAGGTGTAAATTCACGTGTAAGAAAGGCAACGAAAAGTTATGCCATGTGGAACTTTTCCTCAGTTTAACGTTAAACGTTCTACCGTGAAAATATGGACGTTCCCTCCCTCCTCAACCGCTTATACACCTTCGCTGCAGAACTGAAAATAAATAACCTCACTGCATCTCTGATCTGCATCGCGGAAAACAAACACATTTTAAAGCGAGCGTGTGAATCTTCGTTGAACGACTGCAGTGTGGAAGTCCAATATGAAGCATGCACAACCCTGTTGTGTCTTTTCTCAGCCTCTGTTTGTTAAGATAACCAATATGACACCTTTATCCTTATATGACAAATAACTGAGGTGAAGCTTATCAGAATAACACCTCCGGCTTTGCCTAGCCTTGTACATTTTTTGTCTACCTAGAAGTAGTGGTTTGGTGCTGGAGTCGAGATTAAGCCGTGGATGTTTATAATATCAGACAGGAGCTCGCTGAAGCATTTGGAGGCTTTAAATCAGGCATGAAATTAATTTTCAAACCCTTTTCAGCAGAGGTGCGAGTAATAAGGCGCATATGTCTTGTATTTTCATACGAATGGCCAGGAACGGAGCCTTTGGAGTCATTGTTCATTGTGCGTCTGACCTCAGAGGTGCCGCAAGCTTTGATCAAAACAGCAGATACATTTTCATGAATAAAGGCTGCAGTATTACACTGAAGCTTCTTTAGTGGTTCTGTATCTCCTTTGTGTTGGAGGTGCGGACCACCGGCGACCCGTCAAACAGATGGTCAACAGATAAATTAATGTGATTTTACAATATGCACTCATCTAAAGCTAATGAGGGAAAATTAATTTTATTTATTAAATGTTTACATTGTAACAAACACTGTGTCCTTAATGTTTTAGGTCCAGCTGAGTCACTGATTCTCAGGAGGTAAAGCCCAGCAGATATTGTACAGGAGGAATGAGATTAAGATATGGCCGTATTCGAACCTGCGACCACATGAGCACAGTGTTACTTTATTCATTACAATCATGTGTTACACACTGCAGCACAGCTTAATGTATCTGTTTAGAGCCTTCATTTCATTTTACTGAACCATTTCAGATGTTGTCAGGTGTTTATCTTAGACTTTGTGGTAGGTGTTTTATTTGCTCTGATATTATCAGTAATATAATTACAAGTGATTTGCTTTATGGTTGATTTGTTTGTCTGTTTGCTTTGTTTTGTGGATATTATGTGGATAAAGAGGCACTTTGTGATGCTGAGGCTACATCCTGATTTACAACTTTAATAAGTCGATTTTTAGCATCTATCTTGCAGGCTTTTTTCCAAGCTTGTTCTTTGAAGTGTGAGCCTTTGTGTCTACGGTTTTCTGGGAATGTTTTATTCTAATGAATGTACTAATTTCTCACACAGTACAGTATGTAAATAACCAGTCTAATTATATACTCAATATCTCTAGTTTGAAATTGATTTTTCAGGAATGCAGTGTAAGTTCTCACAACAATGTAAACAATTCTTCTAAAATAAATATTAAAATTAATTTATCCTCATTACTGCCACATGGTGGGAGAATTAAAATCTTTATCTGAATGCATATTGCGGATTTACCCGGGAAACATGGTCACATTCATCAATACCCTATAAACTTAAATTGTGATTTTTTTTTTAAACATTAATCAAATTGTTAGTTGTATGAACCATTTTTCTGCTTTGCGAGTTTGGTTTGGCAGTATAAATCACTATGGGTGTAATTAGCAGAAAGTATTTCTGTTTTGCATATGTAATTTGCAGAGTCCCCTGACTGAGGCAGGAGCAGAGTGTAACCAAACACACTTCCTGCCACCGCAGAGAAATGTGTGTAAAACTAGGACACATTTTACACTTTCTGGTTATATTGTTTCTTCATATGATAACTTGCTAAATATTACACCCACATTTACAGAAAGTAGCACACTTTTTTTTAAAAAAGAGATGATGTCATTTCTACATCATTAGCATCACCAGAAGCTAACTGAAAAAAATATTGTTTTCAGGCAGGTTTTTTTCCATCTGCCATTGGTTAAAAAACAGATAACCTTGTGACATTAGCTGAGCCAATATTGTATAATTATAAATCACAATGACATCACTAATGTCATTAATGTAGGAACCCTATTTATTATTAATATGAGCTTCTTGTTCTTGCACAACAGCAATAAAACTGAAACAACGTATGTATTCAAAGACACAGACTCAAAGTCTTGCTGTCTACAGATGTGCAAGGGGAATGGGCATATACAGATAGCATACATAAATATGAGTTACACATTCCACATAAAAATTATATCAGTCTGTGCTGTGAAGAAACGTTGAGGCAGTGTTAGCTTCCTAAGAGAGAAAAAAAAACTGCTTTTGTGTCTAGATGTTGTGATGATGTTATGTAGCCCCAGCTCTGTAGCTCCTGCCAGAAGGCAGAAACTCAAAACAGGTTGTGATCTGAGTGTGTGGGGTCTCTAATGATTTTTTCTGCCTGTTTTCTCATTCTGGAGGTGTATAGCTTCTAAAGGAAGGACAGGGGAGCACCAATAACCCTCTCAGCAGTCCTGGTGGCCTGTTGCTGTCTACTTTTTGCACATATCTGGTAGCTCAACTAAACCAGACAGTTATTGAAGTGCAGGACAGACTCAATAACACCCGAGTGGCACAAAAACAGCAGCACCTGTGGCAGCTTGAACTTCCTCAGCTGGTGAGGGAAGCGCACCTGAGCCTGTCTTGACATATTGCTCCAACTTCAGGCCTTGTGAGAGAGTTTATCCCAGGAACCAAAAGAGCTCCATGGCTGACACAGTGATACAATGATATCATAATCACAAATGACTGTGATTGGTCCATCCCGATGGTGGATGCCCAATGCTGAGAAAAGTAACACGTGCCACATGATAACTGGGTTTCTGTGGCACTTCAGAAGCAATTCAGATAGAACTTTACACATGAATAATGACTTTGAGAATGTGTAATGTGTGTAATTTCTCTCAAGTGGTGCATATAATAGTACACCTGCAATTAGATGAAATCTACTACCGCAAGGTTTTAATACCTGTTGTGAGATTCATTCAGGACAATCGCTACAGTTTTTTTCCTGCTCTGGGCCTTTGAGGAAAGCTGATCTGAAGCACTATTATTTGATTTACTTCCTCCATGTTTTGTCTTGCTAGAATTGTAAAATGATGGTTATGACTGAATCTAGGCATATTTATGGAAGCCAGTAGTGTTAATATTTATGATCTGCTCACTGTAACCAGACTCAAGTGCATATATTGCCTCTGACACGCAAGTACTGTTGCCAACTAAATGTCTCTCTGTCTCTCTCTTTCTCTGTTTGTAGGTAAGGTTAACAAACATGGCCTGTCGAGTATGAGTAGGACGGGATGTTTCTGTGCATCTAGGTGTCAATAGCTAAGTACCCTGTGTGTTTGTTTTTGTCTGAATTGAAAAGCTTTCAAGAGGCTTTTTTTATGCCACTGATGTTTTTGTAGAGTAACGTGTGTGTGTGTGTGTGTGTGTGTGTGTGTGTGTGTGTGATTACCTGTGCCCTGGTTCATCTGTGTTTGGCAATAGTAACGCACAATTTCAATAAGGGGGATTTTAAAATTAAAACACCTGTTTTCTTACAAGAACGAAGTTTGTTTAAATGTGCTGTTTGTATACTTTTAAGCTAAAAATAATAAAGTATACTTAAGCTAGATGTGTATTTAAAGTTTACTACTGTTACATTTAAAGTACCTTAATACTTTCATAAACTTAAATGTGGGCTGATTTAATTGAAATAGTACACTTAAAAATATACTAGTACAAATACTTACTACTGGAAGTATACTTGTGCAAAATCAAAGTGAAGCAAAATATATCTATTTATATCTTTATATCAAAATATATCTAGAATCTTTTTATCAAGACGTGTCAAAGTATTTTTCTTTTTTGTAAAGGTTAGTAAGATTATTTATTTCCAGACATTACTGAGAATAAGTTTTAGAACCAAACTCTTTGTAGATAAAAATAGCAGGTGCATTAATTTATATGGAGGGCCTCATCTGGATTCAAAATAGTTTTTCACATACATTATTCTGGTTCTCATTCAGACCAGTCCAGATAAAGTATTATGAATTGCTTAATGTATTGTTCTCATTGTTATGCATAATGATCAGAATGTGTTCATCAATTGTGATTTGTGACAGGTGATTATAATCTCCCTGATGGGATGTTTTGAAACAGGCATCTGGCAAGCCAGCAGGTCTGTGCTTGGAATACATCAGCCAGTAAACCGGCCAATGAAAGCTTTTATTTAGGGTGTGAAAACTGTTAATAGAAGGCTATGACAATGTCCTCAGACCTGTCTGTCAGTGTGTAATTGTGAGGAAATCTGCAGTGGAGCAGATTTATTAAAACGTGTAAATAAACACTTGGTGTCCGGCAGCTGTGAAGATGATTAAGATAATATAATGAAAGATTTGATGTAGAACGAGGACTCTGAGGGGTGCACTGATATAAATTGTAACAAGTGTTGCCAATTTCTTCAATTAAGAAGTGGCTGCTAACAGGCATACTGAATATTTCATTTGAGCTGTTTCATTTGTTCCAAAAGGATACTGAGTAGAGGATATGAATGTATGTTTCGGTTAGGAACAACTAGTTTATTTTAGTTTTTCCCCCTGTAAGTGCTGTTTTCAACGCATTATGTTAATTAGGCAATATAACACAAGCAGTGGCGAGATTTGTTCATCATTTGTGTCACTTATGAGAACCTAAGTGCTCGATCCACATCAGCCAACATGGCAGCAACATTGTGATAGGTGGGAACCCACAATTTAAGTGTCTTTATATTCCTTATATATCAACAGCAATACAGCCCAACCATTTAATACCATAACAACTAAATGATTTGGGCTTTAATACAGCCCAACTAAATGATATCAACTCCATAATTGGACACCTAAATCTACTGAAGTACTTTTTACTGCTCTTACAAGCTCTAAACATTGTTAAATATATATAGATCAAATAAAACAAGTTAGCTCAGCAGAATCCACAGACCAGTTTAAGAGTTTTATCTGGTGTTTGTTTATAGATGATAATGTTCAGTCAGAGATGTGTTGATAGTAACTTAGTGTCAGTTTGCTGTACACAACGGGGAACTGAATTCATCTATATCACCTCCGCAATGCAGAGAAACAGGCATTTAAATTGGCAAAACTTTTTTGATGTGGTTGATGGGTCTTTCTTGGGAAGACACTTCCTTAAACTTTTGATATTTCGTGAGGGAGAAATTTCCTTGTTCCTGCGGTATTCTCTCTCTCCGTAACCTTCTGCTTGGCAACAACACCTCAGGTCTAATTACCTGCAGTAATCAAGGTCATTGTGAAAGAGAAAGTCATTATTGGTGCTTGTTCTCTTCTAAGCTTATCAGGTGCTGCAAAAAGTCGAATGTGTAACATAATGCAATCAGGCTATTGGACCATCGGCGAGTAAAGAAACAACAGCATGGTTCTTTCTATAAACCTATCCCACAATGCACCGCTGTACACGCTATCTCCTGTTCACAGGCGTCATATGGCCAAACACTGAAAGGTGCTGCTTACGTTTTGCAGTTATTACAGCACTTTCTAATTGACTTTTTTGTTCATAGTTAGTTATGAATTTTAATAAATCTGTACCCATAAGATTTTTATAAACGATTTAATAAATTTTGCGCATAACTTGTCCTGCATCTTTAAACAATAGACACGACAATAGAATGTAATTCCTCTAATTATGCAACATGTTAAGAAAAGGTGTGATATTACCTTACTATAAAAAAATTCCATAGACTGACATTACAGGGTTTTTTGTCATGTCTAGGGACAAGAATGTCATACAGATTTATGGGTGAGACTTTTTGATTTGGGTTATTGGGCAACCACCCCATTACACCCTAGCCATGCCCTAACAACCCCCCACAAAACACACAAAACAGAAAATTTGTCCATAAGAGATTGTTAGTTGCCTAGTTCACTGTGGAAAAATGCTGCAAGCCAAACTAGAGCTCGAGTCACACACACAAGTACCACAGCTCATCTGTGACCCCTAGGCCACAGCTCTGACAGTTGGTAATTGGTTTACTCGAATTGACTGGGGCTACTGTTTAAATACCCTTCAAATTAAAGTTAGAATCATGGCAGAAACACTATTCTCAAAGTCACAGAAGAAAATCTTTCTGCAAGTTTTCATTTATAGTTTTATCCCCTGTTGTAAATGTTCATTTCTCTCTTTGCATTAGTTAGATTAAGATGAGCACATCGTCAATTCATTTACTAATGAATGGTTTTAATTAGCTCCTGATCTCATTGCCAATGCTAGAAGCATCTCAGATTAAAAAGACAGCAACAGAAATCAAAGCTGCTACTTTTTAATACTGTATGCTTGACTAACAGCACAGTTATGAGAATGTGTGTGATTCATACCGATGAAATAATGTTTGTATATTATAAATGCGTGTTTATACATTATAATTGTGTTTGTACTGGACTGAACAAATTTCTAGGGAGCGCTGAGCGATATAAGATTCTGTTTGACATGCTAGTCTCAAATCAAGGCTTAAAAAAACTGATAACGTCTCATTGATTTGTTTAAAATGCCAATGTCACTCTTATCTCATCAAGTTCTGCACACACTATAAATCTAACAATATAAACCTGTATTAGGATTTGATTATCGTGTCTCAACTGCCACTTTACAGAGGAGGACAAATAGAATAAAACATGACACATCGGGTTATTAACTCCTTTGACATTTTTGTCACAGGTGGGAGTTAAAGTCACTATAGGAGATTAAGGAGGGAAGCACAGAATATTCCCATTGAATTGTGGCCAGAGGGAAAAGCGGATACGGTGTTTTGATGTAAATGTCAAAGCTGTATTACATAGTGGCATACGTGTACACAGCAGAACCAAAAAGTTCAATCACAGGGTGCCATAAAAAGATCGTCCTGTTCTGTTTCAATCTGTTTTAATGCCACATTTGAGTTGAAACGCCACTTTGCTGATTGGCTCATCAATACTTAAGAGCATAAAGTTGAGTCGACCCTGAAAGGTGAAATTACTGAACAGTGAGGCCATTTTTACCCATAATGCTTCAGTGCAGAAACATGTCTTATTCAATAAACACCTGCAATTACCAGCCTGTTCAGCATAGCACTGCACAGTGAGTGTTGTTATTGTCATTCTTTTAACATATCTCCTTTATTTATATTAAATGTATGTGTTGTAAGTGTGTATATTTAATACGTATAACACATACATACATCTTTACAGTAACAGTAAACTAACAGTATTTATAGTTATTGTAAAGGTATTGTAACTTCAGGAATTTTCAAAGTGCTTGTGTACTTTGGATGGCTGGTTAAGACTCAGAAGACTCGGACTGAATTCAAGGTCTTATGTCCCCTCATTGCTCAACCATGGCTCTCTGCAGTCAAGGCACCTGTGTGTGTGTGTGTGTGTCAGTGTATGGTTGCATTGTTTGTACCCTCTTGGCAAATCCAGTAAATATTTCTTGTTTGCTGTGGTCTGTACGTCATGTTACTGTGTGGGAAGTCAATATTGTCACTGAGTTGTCATTGTGCTGTTATCTGTGTAATCTATTCAAATAGAAGGACGGCTGTTAAAACCAAGGCGATGATTGTCAGCCCAACATGTTAATGTTCAGCCCACTGTTACTGATCTTGATGTAAGGAAGACTTTTGTTCCATTAGGTTCCATAACGCTCATATAAATATTTATGACGTCTTTAAACACAGGCATTCTCAAAGACCTATTATTACTTTATAGAAATACATTGTGCATGTGAACTTGCTTACCTTTTTACTTTCTAAATTGACAGTTTGTCCTCTTTGCGAATCGTACAAACACTGATTATAAACATGCTGGATATTTTAGCATTCGGGGCCAATAAAATTATGAATAAAAATAGTTTCCATGCTATCTCCTACATATGTAGCTCTCAGGCCAAACAAGATGTAATATTTGTTTGTATCTCATTAAATCTCATGAAGGATGAACATGTTTAGGTCACGTTTCACCCAAAAATAAAACCATTATATTTAGTTTAAAAAATATAATGCCTATTTTTCAGATTTTACAAAAAACTTTGCTGTAGTTATTAAGACACCCTAACAAATCTATTTACTGCAATTCATTATTATTATTAATTGATATAAGTTAATAAGTTTATATGGATTAAGATGTATTTGTTTCATTATTCATTATGCATTCATTATAAATGAGTAAAAAAATGACATGAAGATATAAATCACCTAAATGACCTTTAAAAATCTTTACAGTAATATGAATACAGTAATAGAACTTTACGGTAATAGAAAAATGTGCTTTATTTTAATCAGAATAGTAAATTGCAAGCAATGTTTTAAAATATAATTTTCATTTTATGCAAAATATGATATTTATTACTGTTGATTTTTGGATCAACAATTTTTGTTTTCCAGCATGTTTTTGTAAAATCAGATTTTCACCCATTAAACTGTAAAGACAAAATGATTGGCATTCATTAGCTCAGCATTAAAGCAAAAGAAAACCATGTCGTAACAAGCGAGTCTTGCACATTTGCTCAGGCACTGATTTCGTTCAACGCCGCGGTCGCGTTCCCTTGTGAATTACAGTCTCTCAGCCCAGCGGCTTGATATGTTTTACACTAACTGGAGTTATTTTTTCCCATCTGTAGATTTTAGCCATTGATGAATGTTACACAGTTTTTTAACCTTCTGTCAGAAGCAGCTCCTAAACAACAGAGCTTCCTTTCTGTCTGCAGGGGTACTGCACGGGTGGCGGACCACCCTAATGAAACAGATTTAGAGTCACTGGCGTTTATATTAACTCTGCACGGACCCACGGAATATGCTGAAAACAAAATAAATCACGCTTTCTTTCGCAAGGCAGGTTTAAGGTGCTGTTAATCCATGGAGGGCATTCTCCCGTCCATACTTCACCAACACGTGATGAAATTAAAAGTGGGGAACTCCATAAAGAATTAGAGGTCTGGACAGATCAATGGCACTTAATTAAAAAGAGACCGATGTTAAAAAATGCATCTGACCGTGTTTTCAATGGCGAATGAGCCAGACCTTTTTTCTTCTATCAACTGCAACAATGGCGGGTAAAGACTAGCCATCGATTTTTAACTGCAGACTGCAGTCCTTTATTTTGACTGTGGGCAATGTTGATTACTAATGAGGTGCCATGAGTTGTCATTTTATGAGTTTGAGCTAAATCTTTGTCTACCTGCACTTTGATTGGGCGAATTAATTTACTTACTCAAGGTCTTAATGAGACTTCTTTGTGAGGATTAAATATCTCTGATTAGTGTTGGTCTGTGGAATAGTAATTCGAAAGAGGGGGTTGGTTTTTTAAGAAATGTTTTTTTTCAGTGCTATTGATTACCGTAGACAATTGTAGACATGTCCTTCAGTTTGTTTAAAGGGTGTAATTTTTTGGATTGTCAGGCAATGATTTCAATTAAGTTAAGACATTGCCAATTGACAATTTTGTCCAGTTTATTTTGTAAATGCTAAACTGCATAAATCTTGCAATACATGAACTTCAGCTTTAGTACTAGTTGAATTTTTTAATGTTTGTCAAATAGGTTAAAACCGACCAAATCAGATCTTGAGTTAGCAAATGCCACAACTGCAGCTGTCTTTAACTTAATAACATGAAACCAGTGGAGATGTTTAAGATTTGCTGTTGCAAAGTACTTGCAGTATCTGCAAATACAAATTCACCAAGTTTACTATTTCATTGCAAAAACACACATATTCCCAGATCATTTTGTCTTCAGTGGTTCTTTGTAAATTTTTTACAAGCCTCTTATGTGCTATATAAAGAACTTAATTAACATTAGATTGTTAAGTGTTTCTGTCAGACCAATGTTACGCTAACACTTGCTAAGACCAGCAAAATGTTAAATATACTTTGGCTAATAGTCATATTTGACTGCTTAAGCATCTTTGTAAGTGTACTTACAAAGTAAACATACTTCCCATTCTGTATATACACACTGGCAGATGAGTCAGGATAACTGTATGTGTTAATTAACAGCATTCCAAAAAATAATCCTTTAACATCATAAAGATTCAGACCAGTTGCTAGTTTTTAATTACATATTTTTTGCACCAAGCCCGTTTGCTTGACTTCTATCAGGAGGAAATTCCTTAAAGGCCTTGATGTCTCACTGTTTTACATAGTCAGGCATGACATAGTTGGAGGGGTTTAGACTTTGACTATGGTCATTCATCACAGCGGGCTGGTGATGTAATAATGCAACCGTGGTTAGTAATCGCCTTGATGCACCATCATGCGCATCAGTTGGTTCATTATTGTAGTCACAAGTACGATGCGTTCTGGAGTGCACAGTTAGGAAACGCCTTTTGATTTTCTGTTGAACAAGTGTGTGCATTAGCACATCAAATAAATAAATCAATCTGATCCGGGCTCCCTCGAGACAGTAAAAAGCAATGGGACACTTTATAACTAATGCAATCCAAGATGGGGAGTTTTTAAATACTTTGTCTTTTAATGGATTTTGAAGCTGCTCTCCCATGGCTAATGCGTTTGGTGTTGAATCTTCGAACAATACGGTGATTTGAACATAAGTATAGAGGTGAATGCTGTCTTGGTTTATATGTTTCACTTTCTGAATCCCATTTCAGAGAACAGACCTGTATGTCTTGATGAATGACTCCTTCCTAATTATACATGCAGCGTTGGAAGGCATTTTATGATCTCATTCCCTTGGATATTTATCAACTTTTATTGCCAGCAGTCTGATATGGAGTCTGTTCATGTACATACATATATATAGGCTTATACTGCCTGGTAATAAGGCTTAATGGCTCAGAAGTGGACACCTGGATTTGAGCTTCTAAAACAGCAGCTAAATATTAGTGAAGTGGGTGTAGAGGTTTTTTTTGGCAGAGTTAAAAAGCGGCAGCCCAGCGAAGTTGAAAATTGCTAAAATAGAATGTCGATTTGATGTATTTCTCAGATAGTAGAAATAAAAGTGTGAGTTTGTTAAAAAGAGAACCTTTGATAGCATGAAAATCTAGGAAATGCTGGAATTACCCCCCACTGTCTGTTCAATATAGTTTTTTGGAGTATCTGTGGTACAAAAGCACTCCAGACTAATTCCACCCATCCATTTATTCCAGTAAAGCTGGAGCATGTATGGATCACGTCCCAGGCTGTAGGCAGGAAAACACCTTGAACAGGTGGCCGGTTCATCACGTGGCTAATGCACACAGAGACATGCTAGACTGATTCTAAAAATGGAAAACAAATAAGCAGACAGACATGAGGATCAGTGGGTGAGAAGCGGTGACACACTGATCAGAGTTCTGTAAGAATTTGACAGTGAGGCTAATGAAGAAGTCAATGCAGACACTGTTACCAAACAACAAGAAAACATATCGAGCTGTTTGTTTTGGTGACAAAGAAGTCTAGTTGATTGGTTGATTGATTGATTAATTGATTGAGTTTAATTCATGAACAAATAAATGAATAAACAAATTAACAAACAAATGATTAAACGAACAAACGAATAAACAATCCGTCTGACCTGACTGAGAACCTGATTCAGTTTCATCTGTTTGAAACACATCTAGCCCACAATTTCAGCTCCTGAAACTGAGACCACACATATGATAATACAGTAGAGAATGATTTTTCCTGGCTTACACTGAAATAAGCACGCATGAGATGACAGATCAAAGCAAGTAGATGCTGTTTTCTAACCCTGAAAGCTGCCACAAGGGTTGAGCATCTGTAGTGTGGGTGGCAGACCGTGGCATCAAAAACTAGCCATATATGAGATATGAGCAAATGCTGTATTTGGTGCACAGTGACATCTGGAGTAAGTTTGAAACAATAGTCTGGAATTCTAAATCCATAAGCCCAGAATTCTACAGCTCTGCCTCTCAAGCAATCACACCATCATTCTGAGAAAACCGCTCGCAATTAAGTAGAACTTCAAACGCAATCACAGACTTGAGTCAAGATTCCTTAAAATAGCCTCACTTGATCTGCAGGCAGGTTACTGCATTTGGTATTTGTACAGATTGCTGTTTACCATAAGCAGAGATGGGGTGACAGCGGGCAGTAGCGGGGCATAAATCTCTGGAGAGGATCTCATAGATTGAATTTGAATGGGCATTTAAACACCGGGACGGCTGTCACTGTAACCCCGCTCAGCCAATCCATTCTCTCAGACTGCTTTTAAACCTGCACTTAAATAGGCCGTAACAGGCTGGAAGGTGTGTACAGCGAGTTTAAAAGTGTGTTGCACGTGTTGTGAGGTTTTAAGAGTTTAATGCATAGAAAACATGTTTAGAATGTTCATGCTTTTCATCTTTTGTTTGGAAACGGATAAAAGCATGTGTGAAGTTTGGAAATGGGGAAAAATGCCAGTTATTCTTTTCAATATATGCTAAAAGATGCAAGATACAAGGAGTCATGCCAGAGGAATTTGGTTTTAGTGGTAAATAAAGCTGGTTATTGAAATACATGTTTGCTTTCAAGTGAACGTGCTTGTGGACACCAAGGACATTTTTTGTGTGGTTCATTCCTTCCTGCTTTTAAAGCGAACAATACAAAAAAATGTGCTAGATATCTTGATGTGTGACACTCAGACATACGTTTATTTTTTGCTTTTTTTTTTGCTAATTTATTCATTTCTAGATGCTTTTTTCGCTCACTTAACCTTACCAAAATAATTATCTTATCTGGGAATAAAAATCCTGTATTGCAATTTTAGAAACGCTAATTGAAAAGGAAGAATTGTGAGATCATTAACAGGGTAAAAGAGGCAGATAGAACAGAGGACATTATCGTGCTTGTTTGTAATGGAAAGAAAAGCTATTACACGCGGTGTATTGCATTCTGTCAGTCTCGTATGTGTTCCAGAAACAACACACTGGATGATCCATGCATGAAATTCAATTGTTCTTCCAGAATAGAGACATTTTAAAAACATCCACATCAGAAGCTTAGGAAATCATCTGCTCAAACAAACAGCAGTGTACAATCGATGTTTCATGAACCTACTCTATAATAATCCTTGATTTGATTTGTATGGTTTGTGTGGCCATTATAAGTTAGTCTTAGGATCAGTTATGCTGCTAGTTTTGGTGCATTCAATGGATACCATACCTGCTGTAACTATAGTGATGTTGCTGTTACTTTGTAGCTTGTACAGTAGTAATGAGTGTACAAATATGATGTTTTATGCTGTGAACATTTACATATTCAGTCACATAATTATTTTAAAAACATTCAAACAAAGTGTGCAAATCTGTAAATTTCACTATATTCTAAACGTTAGGTTATACAAAGATAAAAAACATGAAATTATTAAATTAAACTATGAAATTGCTTATATTTGCATATATTGTTTATAAAATTGTTTATATGACCATATATATATGAATTATATATTGCAATGATTATATAATGACCGTTGGATTCTGTGATTGACCAATCAGTATCAAGTATTCCAGAGAGCTGTGTAATGAATTATAATAATAGCCACAAAAAACTAGTTCTTCCACTCTAAAATATAGCTTGTTAGCCTGACTATTGTACAGATTATTGGGTGCATTAATATAGAACTATATATCAGTCTGTTCATATCAAAATGCAGGTCATGTCTCCAAACAAAATTTATTTACAAACAGCTGTTTGAGACAAAGGTTTTGTCCTATGTTCCCTTCAAAGACATTTTCCTTATCTGCTGTGGCATCAAAGTATTCTGTTGTTTTTATTCAACCTTGTATTTGCACACAGCTCTTTGTATGCAAATAAAGGTTAAACAGGTGTTTTTACCTGTTGTTCTGGACTGATGGGAAATGAGAACCTTTAAATTCATCCGTACAGATGTGAACCGTTGGGTGCCGTGAAACGCTCATGCAAAAAAATTCAGACAGTGCCATATGGTCGAGATTTTCTCCTTTCTCTCTCTCATTTGCGTGTCTCTGCTTTAACACAATTTGAATATATTACTGCCATTTAACTTCCCTTTTTTATTCCAGACATCAAGGGTTCTTTCTTTTGCAGAAATTAATTACGGGAAAATTAAGGTCTAATTTTTCAAAGCTGGTGGAGCAGTTACAGTTCTCTACTGATCTATGAGGTAAAATGGAAATTACGGGAATTTTCGATCCATTCCACTTTTTCCATCTGAAGTTCTTGCCCTTTTAAAGTTCTTCTCAGTTTTAGTCTGTGGTTTACGGTGCGATTGCGAGCAGATGAATGAAGGTAAAATCTTTGCTAGCAGCTTCCCAAGATGTTGTCATATTGCAGTTGGCAACAAAATGGCCTCCTGTTGATTTTTCATTGACAGGTAAACAGTGCAGGTCATTAATTCCATCAGGCAATAATAGGTGTATATGAAACCTTTCAGGGCTGTGCTAATCAAATCTACTCTTCTCAATATAGTTAGATATGACATTAACCTCAACCTAATGGCAATGCCAACACTTACTCAGTTTGTTAAAGCCTATTTCACTTTCGTTTTGGAATTAAAACCAAGAGACGACTGTGCCATCAAAATGACATAACAAAATAGAGCAATGGATTAGCTGTTACTCTTCAGCAGTTTTGCACAGACATAAGTCTTTTTTTTTTGGCACCATTTAAAATAGCATTTCTATAGCAATTCCCACGAGAATCCTACAGTGTTTCCAGACTTCAGTGTTTCTACAGTCTTTCATACAGTAGCGTACGGTTCAAAAGAATCAGCAAAGCCAAGCGCAAGCTAAAACACTGTAGCCTGTCGCCTTTTGATGTTTTAAGTCTGAGACAGAAAAACCTAGATCGCAGCCGACACACAGCTCATGCCCGTCACAGATGCTCTTCAGATGGGCTCCTGCCAGGCACTCTGCACTCACTCTACCGTGAGAGGCGCTGTAGCAAAATTCTGACTGGTTTGAAAACAGGCCAGCCTCTCTTGCTTATGCACGCTGTCTTACTAGCAGGAAAGCATTGCTGCGCAACACCAATGCAATTGAGAGAGACAGAGAGAGAGAGAGGGAGAGAGGGAAGCAGTAGGCAAAAAATTAACTTCTGTCTCATGCAAATTTCTTGGCTCTTTTTCTTTGTTCTGTGCAAATCTTTGTAGCAGCCACAAGTTCTTCCTCCATATTGTTTGTTGACATGTTTTAAAAATGTCTACGATTAGCTGTGTAAAGTGAGCATCAACAAAAAATTTTACACCTTTAAATGTATTTAAATGTGTGCAGAACAACAACCTTATGTCCTGACGTGTGTGTTTGGCTTAATGCTACTGTATCCTTCAGGGTAAGATGATGCAAAATTGTGTTACAGTTTTATTGAATTTCTTGTACTCTTGTAGTCCACCTTGAGCCAAATAACAGCTTCTATAGAAAGCTGACAGTACAAAGAACATAAAAAGATACAATGAGGTGTTTTGCTAGCAAAAGAACTCGGCTCAATTCAATACAGTACGTGTATTTAACAAGTACAACATGTTTCTGGTTGGTCCTAAAGCACTATCCTAAGGTAGGGTTAGAGTTATTGTTGGGGTAGTTAAGTCTATATTAGGGTAGTTGCATCTTATTTTGGCAGTAAGTGGTTATCTGACCATCTAACTTCCATGTAAAGTTCCCAAACACAATATTTTTTGTTTATGGGACATTTAATGTTTTGATGTTTTGAACTTAACCAACCTCAGAAGAGCTTGTATCAGCCCAGTACCTTATAAACACAACTTAAACTGATATAATCCTAACTAACTCCAGCCAGCCAGACAGCCAGCCAGTCAGATTAGAAATAGCAATTTAAACAACTCTTGCCGGTTTAGTGTAAAAATGCATCAGACAGTCTGAACGGTCCACGGGCAGGAACATGCAGTGTTGGGTCAAATCATGTCCACTTTAAAGTAGATTAAGAATAAAGCTGTAAAGACTGCATACAGTATATACACTGATAGCACATCACCATACAACTGCAGTCTATAACGTGTTCTGCTTTTCACAGCTGAAGGCATTCATTGATCTGTTGTCTTGCTTTGAACTTGTCTACACTTGTTTCTCAGAGAACAAAGTCGTGATATTAAAGTGTTCTCCATTCTGATTCCACTTCTACGGAGAAGCGCTGAAGTGTTGTGGAATATTTTCTCAGGAGAGACAGAATACCAACAAGGAAATGTCATGCAAGCGTTCTCCCAAATGTCACTTCATAAATCTGTTCTGGCATATTTTCTCTGCATTGGCTTGGTGTTTGTTTTCCAAAAAACTGCTCTGTGGGGAAAGATAGGAAGGAGAAAGACTTGAAAGGTATTTTAGTTTTATTAATCAAAAATACTATTACTACAAATACTATCAAATGACAAAATTAACAACTATTTAATATCATCTTGTCAGGTCCCTGTTACTTGGCAGATTTGATGGTGTCACATACTGTTTTATGAATGAATATTAAAAATAATAAATATTAATAAATATTAACAATATTGTCAATGTTAATAATATTAACATTTGTAGCAAAGTCTCATTTATTAACATTATTTAATGCATTAGCTTACATGAACTGACAATGAGCAACGTATTTTTACAGTATTTATTAATTTCTGTTGATGTGAGTTAATGTAAATGCAATTGTTCATTGTTTATTCATGTTAGTTCATTGTGCCTTACTTAATGTTAAGAAATACAGTGTTTGGCTTTAAATATGTATTAGTAAACATGGAAATTAATGCGTTTTAAGGTTAATAAACACAGTAGAAATATTGTTCATAACAGTAAGATAGTAATCTTACTGTTAAGTAAGTTACCACAGTATTAAATATACTATAATTATTTGTGCAACACTGTTTTTTTGCTTGTGGAAAGACCATATTTGGTTGAAGGTTTTAGTTGCTATATTAAATGTGACGGCTGGAACAGCAGTGGAGAGTAAGAGTAGATGCTCATACCACCAGAAATGGAGGATGTTGCCCTCTAAACCTGAGAGAGCTCGCTGGTTTCTCTCGTGTTGAAAGGCACCTCACGGTTAGATGAAGGATGAATGGACAGTATCCGTGTTTGTTCCCTGTCACTGCCTTTTACTCCAGTATTCTTTCTGACTCTGTCTTCTCACTCTCTGCCACATCCGCTGTCTCCTCGGGAATAGAGTCATCCATTTGCTTACCGGGGCTTTTTTCCAAGGACAGTCGGGCCTTGGGCTCTCGACGTTTCGCTAGGGAAAAAAACTTACACTCCATGTCGTCAAACTTTAAACACCAGGCCTGCCGATCTGGTCAGAGCCGTCTCTTTATCTGTGGTCACTTTTCTTCTGTCACATGTGATTCGTGTGACAGCTCAGAGCTGATATTAACAATTCACTTAAATTCTCTTTAAGCAGAATTCCGCTTTCATGCCGGCTGTCGTATAAATGGAGCACTTCAGTGGGGACCCTCTGCATTTACAATGTGCGTGGGGTCTAATTAACATTTCACAGGCGCAAATAGCAAACGGCTACTGAAGATCTCAAACTGTTGGATAAATTAACAGAGGATTTCTAATCAGCTGGAATTTTAAGCTTTTCTTGGCAAGTATGAGGTTATAAAGAAATGATATTTCTTTTACTGGGAGCTATTCACTGCTGTATATTCAGTTTCTTCACATTTTTTTATTTTTATTTTGAATAGATTTTATTGCTGGAGGCTGCTTAGTCACAGTTGTGGATTGTTGTAGATATTCCTACTGCTGGTTGTGGTTTCCCCAACTAACGTTAGCCTTTTCAAAGTAAAAAAACAAGAAATTTTTAACAAGGAATTAGTGTTCTTTCAAACATTTTTGCAACCATGCAAGATAATACCATATCATTTATTTATTCATGAATTGAATGCTACACTCATCTGTTCTGTCAAAGTGAATCGACCTTTAAAAAAAGATTAATTATAATGGGGGGATATGGGTTCAGGACATATCAAAGGCCAGACTCAAACCTGTGTCATCCATGTGAGCATCACAGCTCAACGTGTTCGGCGCATGAATGTAACCACTGCACCACAATTTTACTCTTGTGTTTCATACTCTCTGGCTTTGCTTCATAAATTTAATTGGAAGTCGACTCCCTTACAGTAAAATTTGTTAACCAATGATATGAGTGACCCAAATTTACAGTTTGCTGATGTTGAATTTGGCTTGGCCTCCTTCTTTGCTCCCTACCCTCAGGACTGAGCTTTCTGACCAGCCTTCAAAAAGGGCCTGTCACAGAGCATAAGCCATCCTAACAGTCCCACCTGTCTTCTCATAGAAGTGTATGGCACCTATATTCTCTCTCTCATGCTCAATGGAGGAAGCAGAGATGAAGCCACAAGCAAGAGAATAAATAAATGGATTTTTTATCGCTGTGCCAGAGAGGAGAGCAGCCCGCTCGACACACCACTGAGCACAAAGTACTTTGCGGTTCTGTGTTCTTCCCTGAGCAAGCTGTGAGGAGACCATCACAAGGGCGAACTGGAGAGATTGGGTGAGTTCTGAGGCATTTTCAAAGACATGAGCTAATACTCCAGTGTCTGCGTTTTGAGGACTTTTGCTTAAAAATTAAAAGCTATAATGCTATTATTCCAGTTATCAATTTCTGAATAGAGTTTTTTATGAAATAATTAATTTCTGAATAGAGAGTTTATTATGGCTTTTGGCCACTTTAACGACTTAACTGAATTTCTGAGCTGAATTCTGAATAGCTCTTTAAATCTTTTGCACAAAATGATGTGGTAAACACAATTAGAGAGTTTAATGAGAGAATCTCACTTAACTGGCCAAATAGAAATCCAATCAGTTTTAGCTGCATTTATCATTCATTAGTTTCTGAAGAACATGTGGTGTTTACACAAGCACGTTAAGCAGTATTGATGGAAACCTAGATGTTGAAACCTAGATGTTGAATTTATCCTGGAGGGAGAAACAACACTGAGGGATGGAGACAATTTCAAATGTTGTGTTATAGTGACATCTGCTGTTCTGTAGTGGTAAAAACAAGTGGAAACATTTCATTAGGAGAGAAAGCAGGAATGGGATCATGCAGTACATGTATGCAGCTGGACTTAAACCTGCCTCACCCATTTAAGCACCACAGTTCAACATAGCAGGACAGGATTTATTAAAAGATCAGTTTTCTACACAAACCACTTACTTTATGCATTTATAATCGCTTATAAATTTTATTATCACTACAATAATGCATTGTAGATAGGACTGTACATAACTACAACTAACTACATTGAGAATTCTTGAATTGATTTGTCAGGAAACTGCCGTAGGAAATAAACATTTTCTTGAATCCTTTGAGATTGTTGGCTCACTCATATTTGGCATCAAGCAGCCCCATCCATTATGGCACCAAGTCTTGTGTATTGAAAAAGCACAACATGCTAGCCAATATTTTAGCTATTAGCATAGAAATAGCCTTCAGGGACAGCGACCAGATCAGATACAGTGTTGCAATTTATTTGAAACATAAAACGCTGCTGCCAGAGTCTGGCTGAGACTGAACTAAAAAAAAGCATGTATACAGTGAAGCAGTAGAGTGCTGGTGTGTTTCTGTATATAAACTGCCCTCTACAAAGAATTACTAGTTGGTAAAATATTGCCCTCTAATATAGAACAGAGGTGGTGCAACCTTAACTTTAGTCATTATTATTTTTGAAAATCGAAACTGATGTGACACGGAATAACGTCAATGTAAACAAACACAAATATTGTTGTATTGGTCGCTGGCTGTGAGGTAAATTGTGTTTCAAACACTGTGACGTTAGGAAATGTAACATCAACAAGACTGTGATATAAGCAGCCTCTTGAGCTTCTTTGTGAATGTTTATAATGACAGCAGGTCTAAATATAATTTTTTAAAGTTAGGATTATACACACAATGACTTTCACTTGAGTCTGACTCATTGTAACAGTAAGCAAGTTCTCAACATGTTTTGTGTCTCACTTAAAGCAGCGGAAATCAAAGCCACTTTAACAAGCTGAAAACTTATTTGAATGAGTTTAAGGAGGTAAAAAGCCAAGGCACTGGTATTAATTTGAAATGTGTGTTGAGGCATTTCAAATGATTTAGCGCACTGAATTTATTGCAGACTAGCTCTTCATAATGGATTTCTCTCAGCACAAGGTCAGAATAAATTTGGAGGATGCATGTGAAAAACAAAATGACTTCTGTGGTTAATTTCATCTTATTTGTGATGTCATTACCATGTGAGAGCAGCAAAAGTCGGTGCATTAAGAAATAAGCTTGGACTTGTTGTTTGTAAAGCTTGTTACACGCCCATTAAAGTTCACAACAAGTAAAACAGAACATTAAAGAACATTCAGAGTTATTTTTAACTTGATGTCGATTTTCATAAAGTATAATTTTGCTTTGTCCCTTTTTCTATCTACTTGACTGCTAGGCTGCTATTGTTAGTTTATTTGCTGTAAACATATTTCCTGTTTGTTTGTCCAAATAAAGAGGATTATTGAAAGGAGAATTCTGGGTTATATAAAGCTTCATATTACAGAAAATCCTCACAGT